>JAOQIF010001167.1:0-25423 GCA_026260285.1 Colletotrichum sansevieriae
CCTCATATAGCTACTAGCTTATATAAGCTAGTAACCTTATTATATATAAGGTTTAACCTTATTAGAGGCTAGAATCCTAGCAGTTTCCTCGAGGTTCTACTGCTTTCTAGAGGTTTCTGTACACAGTATATACAGTATTAATAATACTGTGTTATGTAATATACCTCTATATAGTATATAGGTATATATTATAGTATATACTAGTTTTTTATAATATAAAATACTATAATATCTTATAATAACTACTAGTAAAAGGACCTTCCTTATCTGCTACGCCCTTGCTAGAGTCGAGGGTATAATAGCGATCTATATACGCGCTAGATTTCACGCTACTAGCCTCCACCCCCTCAGCTACGCTAAGGTACTACTTAGCTAGCAATTACTATCTAATATAGTAAAAGAGATCGCTAAAGCTATACCTGCTAAAAAGAGGACCTTCGAAAGTAGCTTAAGAATGCCTATAAAGTCGAAGGATCTAAAAGGTGTTGCCCTAACGCAGTTAATCCCGAGGACTACTCCCTAATCCTTCCGATAGTATAGCTAATAATTGCTTTTTACTATAGGCAAAGGCCTGGATCTATAAAATAACGCTATAGCTATAAAAAACAGGGAGATCGCTGAGTTATAAGCTAAGCTAGAGGCCTATATACTATATAAACATAAGGTAGTTACGCCTAATCCTAATAAGCAGTTCTATAATATATATACTATTAAAGCGGCGCAAGAGATAGGTTCAATATTAACTTTCAAGGGGGCGAAAACGGCCAAAGCACAAGAGGCCGAATTCGAATCACTTCAACATACTTTTTTGCTAGCTAGATAGTAATAAATACATATTTTGTTGATTTTGCGTTATTGCTCACGTTTATATAGCGCTGCGCGGTTATGGGGTATGCGCGGTTATGGGGTGGGCTGACTTACCCGCCGGCCCCCGACCCGCCCATTCACCTCAGCGAGCTATGACGCGCGGGGGTGGTGGTGCGGTGCTGTGGCTTAGAGCGGTGTTTTATCAGGCGGGTAGCTTCTGCTTGCGTAACTTGCGTAAGGTCACCAGAAGTCCACCCGTCAAGCTGACACTTCCAGGGCGAAGTCCTCTGGTGGGGTAGTACCCTATGTCTACGAAAGTACTTTTTTTTAAGTGAGGAAACCAATCCATTGCTACGAACTAGGTAGTATCCAGCAGCAGCTCCAAATTAAATTGAACAGAGCCTCGAGCTGCTCTGTCTTCACCCGTCGTCAATCGCGTTGTATCTGCGACGTATGGGCCACCTTCTCAACCCAATCGACCACATATCCTCCACTCGAGCTGCCGAGTCCCATACGATGCGACCCCTTTGCACACGATGCGGCGCTTTCCTCCGCCAACAACGCGCCCTCGCCACGTCCGCGACCCGGCCTTCTACGCCTGCGAACTCAATTAGAGAAATGCTTTCGAAGCCGACCTGGTCTGTCGCCTCCTTGTTGCCAAAGTCAGATAATGCGGGAAACTCCGTCGAAGAGCCCATATCGCGCGCGAAATTACACCATCTCCTACGCCTATCCGCCCTGCCTCTACCAGATACGGAAGCTGAAGAGGCGGCCATGCTGCAGACTTTGCACTCGCAGCTACACTTTGTCCGCGACGTTCAAAGTGTGGACACTTCAGGTGTCGAGCCTTTGCGCTCGCTACGCGATGAGACCACAGAAGGGGTATCAAGGGCAACTGTTGGCCTGCAGCAATTACAAGAAATTTTGGCGAAGGAGATTCGCTTCGGCCACAAGAGACGACCAAAGAGACCACGCCAGAACAGGGTTGATACCAAGGGTGCGGAAGATTGGAACCCTTTGGAGACAGCATCCAGGACGGCTGGAAAATACTTCGTTGTCCAGAGCAAGAAAGAGGGGCCCTAATACCCACAGCGCAATATACCCGGTGAGAACCATTCAGAGACGAAGTTTACATTTCTCGTTGCTAGTATCGTTGGAGTTGTGCCCGCCGTCGTTTTCTGTACCACAGCTAACCTCGTTATAAGTTTGCTTCCGTAACCCCCGCTTGTCTCCTCCAATAACCATGTCTCGTGCATAACGATATCTCTACCGATCATCCCAGCTAAGATGCTTTCCGTAGCCTAATCCTGGATCTTCATCTTGCTCATTCTCGATTCGAGCTTAGCGTCGTTCTTGTGCTTCACTTCCTCCAGGATCTGCGCAGCCTCCTTGTCTGGGTCAACATAGGTAGGCTTCTGGCTCTTGTCCTTGCCATATTTCTCATCCATGACGCTCAGAGTGTGCTCATCCTTGCAGATTTGGTTGTAGTCGAGGTCCTCCCAGCCAATGTTCTTGAGAATGGTGCCGATCATGTATTGGTACCTCAGGTGGCCGCTAATCAAGTTGCTTACGTTGTAGTTCTCAACCCCTTCAGCCCCTTGAATTGGTTGTAATCCTGCCACGCCAAATTGCAAGTTGGAGGTACGGTACAGAAAGCCGAGGATGTAGTCGTTCTCCGAGTAAACGTTGATGAGTCTGCCCGCGACGACGCTCTTCAACGCAAGCCACACTCGGCTCTCAGAGGGAGCTGGAGTACCGATCATGACGACCGATTCGATGAGACCAAATTGGCGACGCTCCGCAAGCACCATCAAGCAGGTGTAGATGGCTCGAGCAGCTAGGCTGTAACCAATGAGGCTGACGGGACGATCACCTTGGACTTTCCTGCTGATGGCTTCGGCCAAGATCATTCCAACCTTCTCAGCGCGGACCATGCCGACGCTCCAAGGGTTGTCAATCACTTTGCTGACCTTAAGGAGGCCGATTGGCCACATGGCCGACATGAGACTGGCGAAGACTGGAAGATCAGCATCTGCGATGAGGTGCGACGAGGGTTCAGAACGTGAGAGGCTTACTAGTCCGCGTGATGATTTCCTTCTTGGCAACACTCCAAGCAGTACTCTTGATGACAGTCTCGAGCGAGTTACCCATGTTCATAAGGTTGGCGACCTCCCATCTGACGGCATATACCTCGCCTTGATGGCCAACGCAACGCCAGGGGTTGACAACATCTTCCTTCTGCGTCAGCCAGCCACTTAGAGCGAGGACCACACGAAGTCGTCGATCCTTCGGCGGGATCTCCTTAGCATCGCGATACTCCTCCTTCATCTCGCCATGCAGTGGGAGGAATGCGAAGTCGGCGACATCTTTGGCGTACTGGTCCATCATCTTTGATGTCTGTCGAGCACCATAAATGCCGAAAAGGCTACCAACAACAACACCGCTTGAGGAGAGCGTTCCAAGTAGTCCGGCGGCGGCCGTGGAACCAAGTCCAACGCCACCCATGACGGTCCCGATACCGGCAGCAACCAATGGTGCAGCTAGACCACCTGTCACGCCGATGATAGCAGCTCCCGCAGCTCCAGCCAGGCCGACCTTCCAGCGCCTTGAGGATTTGTTCTCTGCGGCCTTGTCCTCGATGACTTCCTCAGCGTTGACCTCCTGAACAGTCTTGCCGAGCCCACGAGCAATTCGAACTTCATCTTCCTGGAAAGTGCGGAGACTAAGATGAAGTGATGAGGTCAAGTTGAACATGAAGACGCGAGAGAATGCCGTGTATTGCTCCAGCGACAGCAAGAGTAGCAGAACTGTGTGGAGAACGAGCTTACGGCGCTCAACAGGAAGGGATGACAACGACGTGGACGCCGGAGCGAATCGCCGCATGAGCCACGGGTCACGTTGAGCTTGGTGGGTGGCTTGGGGGCCTATGCAAGTTAGCAGGAACAACCAGAGGTATCATGGACGTCGCTACATGGCAAGATGGCCAGACTTACCTCCAGTCCTGACGCTGAGGGGGGCGCCTCGACCACGTCCGCGCGGCGTGCCACGACCTCCCTGAGGTGCACCACGATCGCCGCGAGCGCAGCGGGATCCACGACCACCCCTGCCACCACGACCGGCAGAGGGTTCGGGAGTATCGGGGTCTTTCACGGAGATGTCCTTGACTCGCAGCAAGACATTGCCCTGCCACTTGTTGAAGACAACGAGGCACTCCTTCTTGAGCTCTTGTAGCTGGGGCGTCATGGCCTCCTTCTCCTCCTTCTCGACAAGCGCATGGGCATTGACGTATGTCTGACTAGCATTCTGTTGATCCGCGGATGATGACGTGGGATTGTTGCCCTGGGGCTGAGGGGTCGCAGCAGGTTGGTTGCTCTTGCCCTTGAGCAAAGAGAGTGAAAGCCATGAGTGTTGGGGGTTCTCGGTCGATGCCGGAGTGATGGGAGGGGAGTGGAAGATGTTGCTGATCTGATCCTTCATGTTGTCCAAAATGTCGGAGACCAGCTTGATGATCTCGTTCTTCTCCTCGAGAGTGAAGACGCCGGTGAGGTCAGTCTGGGTGCGGCGACGCTGGCCGTGGGGACGTCGTGTGCCGCCCATGGTGTCTTGGTCGTCAGGATCTTGTTCCCAATCACCGTTTTCTTCTTCTTCCCAGGAGCAGATAGAGGATGCGTCCAAGTGCTCCTCGTCAGAGTAAGTGTAGTTGTATTGGTCCTCGTCAGGGTCGTCCGAGGAGCGATGGTAAGTGTTGATGTTGTGGTCAGGATCGGATGGTTGTGAGGTGGCAGAAGGGCCTTCTGTGTTTGTACGCCGGGGTTCGTTGTGTGATGGCAGGTTCGCCAGTGCCTCCTGCGCAACGGGTGCCTCTCCCGCGGCAGGTGCTGCCGGGGATGGCGAGGAGGGAGGCGCAGTTTCCATTACGGGCAACTGCTCAAAAGGCCTTCGTCCTCAGGCAATGGGGAAGGCAGAGGCGGGGGCAGTTTTGGCAGGCAAGTACAGTACGGGGGCTACAAGAGAAGCAATTACAACTGAGAGGTAATGTGAATACAGTCAGGTAGACTACCTTTCTTTGGGGGCCACGAGTCGGCGGCGAATCGAATTCTCTCTATAATGGATGGTCTGGGATTTTGCGTTTCAGTCTATACCCATCACGAGAGCCGACAGCAAACAAACACAGTGAACACAGCCAGAGTAGGAAAAAAATAGGTGAGGGAGGGACATGAGCTCTGTTTGTAGTCGCGGCTTCCCGCGCTGGTCGACTGAGACCAATCGGTCCCTGACGTCAGTTGTCGTGTCGCACGCAGACAGCTGCTGAGCGCACGGAAACTGCATCAGTTGGTCACAGACACTGTTTCCGGGGTAGGCGCGATCTTATCGATAACCAGCGCCCTATGAGAGGGTCCTATCAAGCGGTTAAGGTCACCCTCCGCGGATACTTGCAGATGCTAATGCTGATGCAAGGGTTTTCGGCCCTCTTCTGGAAGCTCCAGCCACAGCTCCAGCTCACCCCTACCTAGGTACCAGTGGAAAGCTAAACCTGACCTGACCCAGTCGAACGGTTGCCGTCCCGTTTGGCACCCAATGCCGCCCCCGTTGTCAACTCTATTTCTGTCGATTTCGATGTACTCAGACGAAGACCGGTGAGCTGAGCTGGCCATCTATGCATCTTTCCATGCTTGTGATCTGTGGATGTCCTTTCCACGGACAGAGCATGCGGCCGCAATGTCGGACGACAAGGTGTTAACCACTGTGTAGCTTATCCTGGAAGCCACAGGATAGCAATTTGTGTCAATCTTAGGAAGCGGATGTTTAAGCTAGAGGGGCCCAGATTCACCCCCTGAGCTCAGGCAGGTACAAGGCAGCATCCACCTCAATTAATAGGAAATTTTATTCTCAAGAAATAAGAGTCTCCCAAGTCCAAGTCTAGCTTTTGTGAGGCGGTACTCTTCCAGCTGGCTATTGGCACATTAGCTTTCTACAGTCCCGATGCCACGGAAAGCTCCAACTAAGACAGCAGCCATCTCCGATGCCATGCATACTTGCTATACAACCGCATAGCCTGCTGTCCTTGCCCATTCACCACCGACATAACCCCAGGCGCCCATCTTGCTTCCGAGATCGGATAATTTCTATCCTACGCTATCGGCAATGATCATCCGACTCCTCAAGCGCGTAGGCAGCGCCTTGCTCAGCTTCTGCGGTCTCTTCCAAGAGCACTCTCCTCGTAAGCCGCAAACCGAGAATGTTCGTGTCTACGAAATGAGATCGCCCAGGCTTGCATCACGCAAACGACCTGTGACGCTTGCTGTCCCAGAAGTCAAAATCTGGGATCCCAAGGGGGAGAAGATCAGTCTCAGAGGCGAACAAACCATCCAAGATGGGCACGTAGATGATTTCAAAGGCGGAGGTAACGAAAATTCCGTACAAGGAGACAACATCATGTCATGATTAGTTTCGGCGTCTCCGTCAACTCTCAGTCTCCCAAATCATGGTATCGAGCATGAGCAGCCAGCGCAAACGGCGGAATACAGTGCCCACACAAGGAACACCGCGCCGTCTCCTTGCCATCCTCCCACAAATCGCCGGCATCAAACTCGTCCATTTCCGTCTCGTCAAGCGAATCTCCAGAAACAGGCTGTTCGTCCTCGACAACCGCGGTATCGATCTTCCATTGCCGCAGCACATCATCCTGCCGCTTGAACATGACAGAAATGTCTCGCCCGACCCCAGGACCAGCTTCGCTTCCGCTGGCGGCCATGTTGGCAACGCAAACATTCATCAGCTGCAAATTCCACTTGTGGTTCGCCGGATAGAATTTCTTTGTCGTCGGGAGGAGGATCTCGGTCGTGAGACGTTCTGCGATGGAATCTGGGGTATCTTTGAGGTTGAAGGTGAAGTTCGGGAGAGGTTGGGATCGGGAGATTCGTTGAAAGTTAGGGGTGGCGGCGGTGGGCCAGGATCGTATAGAAAGTCGCAAAGTCTTTGGATGCGCAATCCATATCTGGCGCCCTGAACTTGACGTATGATCTTCCGTCAGCAGATCGGTCCGCATGCGCCTGACCAACGAAGCAGAAATCTTTCGTAATTCGTTCTCAATCTGAGCCATTGTTTCCAGGCCCTTGAATGTATCCTCGATACTGATTTGAGAAGGTATGTCACTCCCATCCTTGACTTCCGTATTGTCGACCCCGTGCAAGAGACCCCAGACTCGCTCGCCAATGCCACGTTCCGATCCAGGACCGCCAAGGAGCTCCTCTAGGGAGCTAGGTGCCGTGTCCGGATGAACACGTACATCGCGAACCTTCAGAGGAGACGTCTCTCTATCTGCGTCCTCTGGACACGGCTGAGTCGCGAGATATTTCGATTCAAGCGAACGCGATATCTTGAACCCGAAACCCGGCACCTTTCTGACCGAATGCGCGTCCATGAACTCCTCAACAACACCATCATTGAGAGACATGAGCGTCGTCTGGTTTCTCGGCTTATTAATACCACCGACAAGCTTACTGAGGAGCTTATTCGTCGAAATCCCCACCGAAGCCGTGAAGCCAAAGTCTTCTTCCAGCCTCATCCGTAAATGAAAAGCCAAATGGCTTCCAAGAAGCAATCGAACATAATTCGGATTTTCGAAATCTCCCAGCTCGGGGTTCAACCCATACACGCATCCAGCAACCTTGGACAAGTCACAAACGAACCCCTTTTCAGGATCCGATTTGGAAAGATGGAAGAACGACTGGGCCAACGACGCCCTGTTAAGACAGAACATGTTGTAGTTGACGATATCCGTGACATCTTCACCCTGATCAGCATCACACCAATAACACCAAGACGAGAGCCACTACACCTACCCAAGAATACCTCATCGAACCCCAACCTCTCAACTTTACCACACCACGAGAAACCCCTTAGGAAACCGAACAGCATCTTGCTCATGTCCCGGAACGGCGTCAGGTCCTCGCCCTCGATGATGACGAGATCGGGACATATCCTCTTGGCATCGGTGATAAACCCTAGCTTCTTCACACCGCGCCGACGGGCGACGTAGTTACATGTCGCGAGTATGTTCTTTTGCTTCACGCCTAGAGGCAGCGCCTTCAGCCGCGGGTCCCGGTTCTCGTAGACCGACGCGTAGAAGCAGTCGTAGTCCTGTTCGATGAAATTAGCAAAACGACCATCGCGGAGAATCGGATGAGTGAGAGGATCATGAGACAGACGTACGAAGTGGAGAATGACCCGGTCATCTTTCCTCATGGGGGCCCTACTTCTGGGCAAATCCATCGTCTTGTTAGGTAGACAGGACCCCGCCCTTCTCTCCCTCGCGCTTGGTAAAGAAGTCAAAAGATATATGCGAGATGCTGGTGGTGATAGGAATACTTGATGAACTCCCATCGCCAGCTACCTGATTTGGCCCTTGATCATGTGTGTACAGTTCACGGCCAATGTCTTCCGGGATCATGATGCGCGTGGCCGTGCGCGGGTTGGGATGAGCCACCTTCAGATAAAGCTAAGAAACGGTCGCTTATCTCTCGCGCACCGAAGCAGCCGACCGATAGCAACCAACGTGACGCTGGTTACGAAGATCGCGGCCAAAAGTATTCGTACATCAGGGGTCCCATGTCGCCGTGCGAGTATTGGTAGGGTTTAGGCCATAGAGACTATAGTCAATCTTTTGCCTATTTTAGAGGTAATATTAGTGCGTTAAAATGAGGATACCCTAACTAAAAAATTAGCCTATATTATTATTTTAATACTAATATCCTTTTTAGAGGTTAGCTTTAAAGAGAGGGGGGGGGGCCCTTACCTTGAACTAAGCGCTACTAATACTACTATATATGCCTAGTTTCACGATGCTAGTAAAGTCGAAAGAATAGGATATTGCTACTAGGGCCTTAATCCTAGCCCTCTAGGCATTAGGCAGCTTAAAGATTGCTAAGATCTATAGGGATTTTAATATGCCCTATAGCATATTTAACTTAATATATAAAAAAGCTATAGATTGAGGATAGTAGCTAGGAGATATAATACTTAATATATATATTAAGAATAGCTATTAATATATATGCCTACTAGTTATTATTAATAAGTTAGAGGTTCTAATCTATAAGGGACTAGATACCTAGGCTAGAGAAGCTAGGGATACCTCAGCTAGCATAGGCTAAAAGGATAGAGAGGCCTATAGGTCTAGGGTATAGAACCCTCTATAATAAAAACTTAGTAAGTATTTATTAAAAGCTAAAAAGAAGGATCTTAAAAGAAGCAAATAAAAGTAGTATAGTAATACTAGACCTACCTTTTAGATACTTCTATTACTTATTAATTAGGCTAAAGAACTTATACCTAGTATTTACTAAGTATAAAGCAAAATAGCTTATATAAACCTATATTAGGAAGATAACCTTAGTAAATAATTAGAAGATAATATAAGCTAATAAGGGGAGGTAAGAAGCTATACTTTAAGCAAGGCTAGGGGCCCTAAAGAGGATAAGCTACTTATGCTAAGTACTTACTACTTAGATAATAAGTATATATAGGAAAATAAGAAATATAAGACCCCTCCCTATAGACTAGATAGGCTATAGGGCTAGATATCTATAGCTATAGCTAATAGGCTAGCCTAAGCTAGAGGGCTAGATAAAGCAACTAGCTAGGTGCTAATATAATAGATTATAATTATAATAGCTAACTAATATAAGCTAATTACTACTATATAAAGTAACTAAGCTCTTACTAAGTAATTACCTAAGGTTTATAAAAAACCCCTAAATTATAATATAATATACTTTACTAGTAAATCTACTAGTATAATAAGAGAAGATTAGCTTATTATAGTTAAAGAGACTTATAAGCACTACCCTAGCTGCTCTAATAGCTAGTATATCTAATAGGCCTTGAGTATAATAGAGCATACCTTATAAATAGAATAATAGAATTATTAGCAAATACTTATAGATATATTAGGGAATTAGGTTAACCCTAAATAGGAAGATTTTGGAATTTTTATAAGAGGGTAGCATATTATACCTAAGGTCTAAGAATAGAACTATTATAATACCCTAAGATAGTACTATTAGAAGGATAATAAGAAACTAATTATATATTAAGCTTAATAGGAGTCTATTAACTAAGTACTTAGTAAGCTTAATATAGGTAATATAAAGGTATATGCTTTCTTTTAGGGCTTTATTAGGACCCTAAAGAATAAACTCTTTAAGTAGGATATTAACTATACTAATATATATACTATTACCCTATATATATAGAGGTTATAGGAGATTATAAAAGGGAGATATATAGGAAGGTCTACTAGCTATTCTAAGTTATATAAGTAACTATACTTAGGCTCTCTAGACTACCCTTATAAGAGCAGCTTATAACCCCCTAGGTTAATAGACCTAAGGGATTACTACCTAGAGACCCTATTCTAGAATAACTACTTAGCAAATGCCTATATAATACCTAGCTCTAGTAGTATGCCCTCTAACTCCTAGGGACCCTAATACTATAACTATAAGAAGTATAGCTATATCTTCCCTAACTATATTAAAAACTATATATAGCTAATAAGTAGTAACTAGAACCTAAACCTAAGATAGGGCGGGATAAGTATAATTATAATACCTCGCGTAACTAATACTAAAGACTTAGGAAATAAGGAGGTATAGAAATAACCCTAAGGGGTATTATACTAGAAATCACCTTAGTTCTAGTAGGATAGACTATTAAGGGATAGGTATTAGTACTCTAAGCATTTAGTGAAATCAAACTAGAGGTTAATATAAATACCTATTTAGTAATAGATATTATATAAGAAGATCTTATTAAGAAACTCTAACTAGCGTTATAGCCCCTAAACTAGTAGATTTCTAAGGAAGGCTTATACCTATAGGAAAGGTCTACTACTTATATTCTTCCTTATAAATAGTTAGGGTTACTTATAGAAGATTTGCTAAGCCTTTATTATAAGCCCTTGCTCTAAAGGAGCGGGAGATTTCCTTCTATCTAATAACTTAATAGAATAGGAAGGTATCTATATAGATACCTATATATATACTTAGTTATATAAGTACTTCTTACTCACTAAGCTAGAAGTAATTACCTAAGAAATTATAGAGAATAGCTAATAGGCCTATATTATATATCTAATAGGCGCCTTAGCCCTTAATAAGAAGAATATAGAGACCTTAGGTAAATACTTACTAGATAATAAGCAGGAGAAGAAAATTCCTAGAGAACTTTAAGACTTTATTAATATTTTTAATAAGGAAAATATAAAAAAGGTTCTAAAGCTAAAGGGAGTAGTATACTATATTAAACTAAAACCTAGTAAGGAACCCTATATAGACCTATATACCTTATATTAGTAGAGTAATTATAAATACTTATTAAATATATTTAGGATATAGAGATAGTAGGTTATATATACTGCTTAACTAGCTCTATAGGAGTACTAGTACTATTCATACCTAAGAAGGATAGAAGCTTATAACTATATATAAACTATAGAGAACTAAATAAAATTATAATAAAAAACTAATACCTTCTACTACTAATTAGCAAACTTCTAGATAGACTTACTAGAGCAAAGTTTATTTCTAAGATTAAATTAAGCGAGGTATACTACTAAATTATAATTTATAAAGTAGATAGATAGAAAATAGTATTTAGAATATAATATAGGTATTTTAAGTATATTATAATACTATTTAGGCTAATAAATACCCTAGCAACTTTCTAGGTATATATTTACTAAATACTTACTAACCTCTTAGATACCTGCTATATTATATACCTAGATAATATTCTAATCTACTTAGATATAAGGGAATAATATACTAAGGACCTCTATACTATCTTATGCTACCTAAGGGCTACTAAGCTATTTATAAAACTAAAGAAGTATAACTTCTATTAGATAGAAGTAGATTTTCTAGGGTTCTATATTACCTATAATAGTATTAGGATAGACCTAGATAGAGTCTAAGTAGTTGCTAAATAGCTAGTGCTAAAGTCCTTTAGAGATATCTAAATATTCCTTAGCTTCTATAACTTTTACTATAAATTTACTATAAGATATTCCGATATTATAGCCCCTATAAATAGCGCGCTTAAGGGAAGCTAAAATAATATAAAATTAGGAGCCTTTATCTAGATAGGGGAGATATAAACTATATTTAAGATACTTTAGAGAGTATTTACTAAAGCCCTAATACTAAGATATTATAGCCTAGCGCTAGAAACTAGGGTTAAGACTAATATATCTACTTAGGTAATATCTAGTATGCTCTTATAGAGGCATAGCATAGTCTAGCACTTAGTAACCTTCTAGTTAAGGAAGCTCTTAGATATAGAAAGGCGCTAGACTATAGGGTAATAAGAACTCTTTATTATTATAAAAAGCCTAGATTACTAGGCATAGTACCTATAAGGACTCCCTGAGAAATTTCTAGTACTTATAGACTATATAGCGCTAAAGGGAGTGCTTGCTATGCCTATATAGGATATTTATAGAAAGCTTATATAATAGGTTAACTACTTATTAGCATTTAACTTTGAAATCTAGTATAAGTTAGGGATTATTAATCTAATAAATAAACTATTATAATGCCCTAATTATATAGTAGAAGATACTAAGGTAGATAATATACTTCCTACCCTTAGAAAGAAGCTTAGGCTTATTAGCTAGCTTTTAGTAATAGATTACTAATATATTACTAAGCTTAAAGGAACTATAGCTATTATTAAAACTTATATCTAAGCTATCTAGCGAAGCATATAAGAACCTTACTAGAGGGCTAGCTCTAAGGTTAAGGGATCCTCACCCTTAAGTTAGCACTACCCTATAAAGGGTACTAATAAGCTATTATATATAAGTATATATTAGCGCTATTACTTGCTTAAAAGTATATATAGGTGCTATGCTAACTGCTCCACGAGAGAATAGCAATATGCTAGAGGACTTAGGGGGAGCTAGGGTTACTATACTAGAATAGTATATCCTATGTGCTATAATAAGGGAGCTTATTTAGGATAAAATAGCTTATATTCTGCGATTAGGCGTAGATCTTAAATAAATAATTAGAGGACTATAAGCTAAAGACTACTTCTATAGAGACCTTGTAGCTAAGGTTTGCTAAGATACTAGGGAATACTAAGGATACTAACTTAATAAGAATAATATCTTTAAGTTTAGAAGAAGGCTTATTATCCTAGAAGAGGGATCCCTCTGCTATAAAATCCTAAAGAACTACTATAATATACCTAGATTAAGGTATATAGGGGTAAATAAGATAGCTAAACTAATCTTATAAAGGTTTTATTAGCTGTATTTAATAGAGGATATATAGTAATATATTACTAAGTGCCTATGCTACTAAGGGGTATATATACTATAGCATAAGCTATATAGGCTACTATAAATACTAGAACTACTAGCATACCTATTCTAATAGATTTCCTTAGACTTCTCAACTAGCTTACTAGAAAGTTGCTAAGATAATAGAGTTATTTATAACATAATTCTAGTAGTTATATGCTAAATAACTAAAGTTATATAATGCTTAGTAATAACTAAGCAACTAGATACTATAGGTTTAATAAGAATCTTATACTAAGAGATTAAGTGCTAATATAGCATGCTTAAAGCTATTATTAGTAATTAAGATAAATTAATTACTAGCTAGTTCTAGTAAGACTAGACTAAGGCCTGAGATATAGAAGGGTATATCTCTATAGCGTGGTATCTATAGATAGATAGATAGACTAGAAGAATATACTAAACTTTAATGATATACTTTATAAAGTTTAGCAAAAGCTTATGCAATTAATAAGTAATATAATTAGTTAAAGCTAAACTTTTATATAATAATAGCAAATATGTGTAAAGGTATTGAAGGGGCTACGAGCCACGGTCAGGTCAAACTAATAGCAGAAGCACCTAAAAGGTAGGATTAGTACTATTATACTACTTTTGCTTGCTTCCTCTAAGATCTTTTTTTTCTAGCCTTTAGTAAGTATTTGCTAAGTCTTTGCTATAAGGGTTCTATACCCTAGACCTATAGGCCTCTCTATCCTTTTAGCCTATACTAGCTAAGGTATCTCTAGCTTCTCTAGTCTAGGTATCTAGTCCCTTAAAATCATCCCCCTTCTAATTATAATAGTCCTTACTATAAGGTTAGGTATTATAGGTTAGCCCTCTATTATTATCCTTCTTAGCTATTTACGGTAGGTCCTAGCCTTTTACTTATTACTACTATTATTTAATATAGTAACTATCTGCTATATATTTGCTAAAAGATAGTAGAGCCCTTGGAGTTATAAATATAGTAGCTATATTTATAATCCTATTCCTTATAGTTCCTCTCCTTTTAGGCCTTTTTATGCTCTCTATCTAGGCTATTCTAAAGGGATTTTATTATTTCCTTTTAAAAGAGAATAGTTATCCTTATAATAACTTCGTTTTTATTCTCCTACTATTCGCTCTTTATCTAGCAAGTACCTTCTTATATTATACCCTTATAATAGCTTCGTTTTTTATCCTATTATCCCCCTTCTAAGTAGGCGTATTATAAGGCTATTAAATAGGTTAGATAGTAAATACTATTACTAATTTACTATATCTACCTCCTAGTAGGTAGTACCTATTATAGTAACTAATAATTATTCTTTGCTATCTGAAGTTATATCTACTTTTATAATAGTTTAGCGAGGCCTCTTTAGCTATCTATAAAATAATAGCTTTTTCCTACCCTAGTGTTAGTTCTTTTCCCTCCTTATTATATTATATTATTTAATAACTACTTTTATATTATCTAAGCCCTTTATCAAGCCTTAATAGACCCTTCCTAGCTTTAAATACTTCTTTAAATATTATAAGTACTAAAAGCCTTATTAGCTAGCTCCTCGCTAAGTATAGCTCTATTAAGGCTAAGCTTAGTAGTAGCAACTATTAGTATAATCTAATATATATTTATAAGTAGCTTATTAAGCTAAGGATAAGGTTGTAGTTAAGGATATTATAGCATAGCTTAATAATACTCTCCCTACTTACTTATATAATAAGACTTATATCTTTAAGTAGGCTACCTTTCTTAATAAGCTTGCTAATATCCTAATAATATAGCTTTTAAAGAGCAATACCTATATATCCACGCTTTTTTTATAGGAGCCTTCAAAGGTTTAAGGTTCCCGCATGCTTTATAATACTTATTACTAAGCTCTTATTACTATTTTTAAGGTTATTAGTAGTAGCCCTACGCCCTATTCCAATTCTTATAAGAAGGCTAGTAATACCTTAGCAATAGCTTAGTAGTACTAGGTTTATAGTAATAAGGAGGATAAGTCCTTAGCTGCAGAGGATAGCAACTCTAATAATAATATAGAGAGTAATAGTTAGAGTAGTAATAGGAGTATTACTAGTAATAGCTTAGAGGAGGAGAGCGAGGATAATAATAATAAGGATAAAGATAATAATAATAAAGAGGGTAATAGTAGTAATAATAAGTAGTAGTACTAGTAGAACTTTAGCGAATATATAGTAGAATTTCTATAGTAATATAAGGTTAGATACCTAGAGGGTTTGTATTGCTTTTATAGAGGGGGGGTCTTCTCTTAGCGTTTTAGCTATCTTATAGTTAATTAACTTTTCTTATTATTCTATACTACTTATTATCCTATTTATAATATAACTTATGCTACTATTTCTTAAATCTAGCGAGGATTTATAAAGTATTTGCTAAGTATTCTTCAAGCTCCTAGGTATTATACTCTACTAGCTAGCCTTTCTACTTAACTAAATATAGAGGGCTTATTAGCGCTTCCCTCTATAATATAATATCCTTAACTTCCTATTCCTTAGGGTCTTCTTTAAGGTCTAGGAGCTACCCCTTAGTAAGCTTTTAGCTATATTATAGCTTAAGTAGAGCGATAGAGAAGATATTATATACTTTCCTATACTTCTCTAGAAGTTATACTCTATAGGTATTAGAGCTTATAACTTCTATAACTAGCATAGGAATAAATCTTAGGGTAAGCTTTTGCTAACCCTTTGCAAAATAGAAGTTCTTTATTAAAAGTCCTATAATATTTTTAATATTATATAATTATACTTTTCTTCTAGTATTCGTATTCTTAGCTTATACCTCTATTATATATTACTATTTCTTAGCTATTTTTTAGCAAACCTCTATTAGCTTCTTAAGCTTTTTATTAACCCCTTAAGTCCTAATCTTAATATTTAGTAAGTAGTAGTTAATTATTCGAGGGAGATATCCTATAAGGGCCTCGAATAGGGATATACTAATAGTAATATATTTGCTATTATTATATAAAAATTCAGCTTCAACTAATTATATTGCCTATTAGTTGCACGAGCTTTTATTAAACTTTATAAGATATATAGTTAAGGTTTAGTATATTCTTTTAGTCTAGCTATCTATCTATAGATACTATATAATAGAGATATACCCTTCTATATCTCAGGCTTTAGTCTAGTCTCGCTAGAACTAACTAGTAATTAGTATATCTTAGTTACTAATAATAGCCTCGGGCGTGCTATATTAGTATTTAATCTCTTAATATATAATCCTCACTAAACCTATAGCATCTAGTCGCTTAGTTATTACTAAGAACTATGCTACTTTAGTTATCTAGTATATAACTACTAGAATTATATTATAAGTAACTATATTATCTTAGCAACTTTCTAGTAAGCTAGTTAAAAAGTCTAAAGAAATCTATTAGAATAGGTATACTAGTAGTTCTAGTATTTATAATAGCTTATATAGCTTATGCTATAGTATGGGCACCCCTATATAATATAGGTACTAAGCGATATATTGCTATATATCCTCTATTAAATATAGCTAATAAAATTTTTATAAGATCAGCTTAGCTATCTTATTTACTCCTATATACCCTAATCTAGGCGTATTATAGTAGTTCTTTAGGATTTTATAGCAGAGGGATCCCTCTTCTAGGATAATAAGTCTTCTTTTGAACTAAAGGATATTATTCTTATTAACTTAGTATCCTTAGTATTCCCTAGTATCCTAGCGAATCTTAGCTATAATATCTCTATAGAAGTAGTTTTTAGCTTATAGTCCTCTAACTATCTATTTAAAATCCGCACCTAGTTATAATATATAAGCTATTTTATCCTAAATAAGCTCCCTTATTATAGCACGTAGGATATACTATTCTAGTATAATAACCCTAGCTCCCCCTGAGTCCTCTAGCCTGTTGCTATTCTCTCGTAGAGTAGTTAGTATAGCACCTGTATATACTTTTGTGCGAGTAATAGCGCTAATATATATACTTATATATAGTAGCTTATTAGTACTTATTATAGGGTAGTACTAACTTGAGGGTAAGGATCCCTTAACCTTAGAGCTAACCCTCTAGTAAGGTTCTTATATGCTTTACTAGATAGCTTAGATATAAGTTCTTATAATAGCTATAGTTCTTTTAAGCTTAGTAATATACTAGCGATCTATTGCTAAAAGCTAGCTAATAAGCCTAAGTTTCTTTCTAAGGGTAGGAAGTATATTATCTACCTTAGCATCCTCTATTATATAATTAGGGCGTTATAATACCCTATCTACTAGATTAATAACCCCTAACTTATACTAGATTTCAAAGTTAAATACTAATAAGTAATAAACCTATTATATAAGTCTTCTGCAAATATCCCGCGTAGGTATAGTAAGCACTCCCTTTAGTACTACGTAGTTTATAAGTATTATGAATTTCTTAGGGAGTCTTTATAAATACTACGCCTAGTAATCTAAACTTTTTATAATAGCAAGGAGTTCCTATTGCCCTATAGCTTAGTACCTCTCTATATCTAAGAGCTTCTTTAACTAGAAGGCTACTAGGTATTAAACTATACTATGCTTCTATAAGAGCATGCTAGATACTACTTAAGTAAATATATTAGTTTTAACCCTAGTTTTTAGCTCTAGATTATAATATCTTAGTATTAGGGCTTTAGTAAGTACTCTCTAGAGTATCTTAAATAAGGTCTATATCTCCCCTATCTAGGTAAAGGCTCCTAACTTCATGCTATTCTAGCTTCCCTTGAGCGCGCTATTTATAGGGGCTATAATATAAGAATATCTTATAATAAACTAATAATAGAAGTTATAAAAGCTAAGAAATACTTAGATATCTCTAAAAAACTTTAGTACTAGCTATTTAGTAACTACTTAGACTTTATCTAGGTCTATCCTAATACTATCTTAAGTAATATAAAACCCTAGAAAATCCACTTCTATCTAGTAGAAGTTATACTTCTTTAGTTTTATAAATAGCTTAGTAGCCTTTAGGTAGCATAAGATAGTATAGAGGTCCTTAGTATACTATTCCCTTATATCTAAGTAGATTAGAATATTATCTAGATATTTAATATAATAAGTATCTAAAAGGTTAGTAAATATCTAGTGAATATATGCCTAAAAAGTTGCTAAGGTATTTATAAGCCTAAATAATATTATAATATACTTAAAGTACTTATATTATATTCTAAACGCTATTTTCTACCTATCTACTTTATTAATTATAATTTAGTAGTATGCCTTGCTTAAGTTAATCTTAGAAATAAACTTTTGTAAAGGACTGGATACCTAGACCGGAGAAGCTAGAGACGCTTCAGCTACTATAAGCTGAGGGGATAGAGAGGCCTATAGGTCTAGGGTATAGAACCCTTATAGCAAAGACTTAGCGAATACTTACTAAAGGCTAGAAATAAGGGATCTTAGAAGAAGCAAGTAAAAGTAGTATAATAATATAAACCCTATCTTTTAGGTACTTCTGCTATTAGTTTAACCTAACTATAGCTCTTAGCCCCTCGATACCTTTATAATTCTTTTGCTTCTACCTTATTTTAGGAAGGTTAGTAATAATAATAGTACTACGCACCTAAGCAATACCTACTAATTAGGCTAAAGAACCTATACTTAATATTTACTAAGAGCGGAGCGAAATAGCCTATGCGAACCTTTATAAGGAAGCTAACCCTAGTAAGTAATTAGAGGATAATATAAGCTAACGAAGGGAGGTAAGAAGCTATGCTTTAAGCGAGGCTAGGGGCCCCGAAGAGAACGGACTACCTATACTAAATGCTCGCTATATAGATGCTAAGCGTATATAGGAGAATAGGGTATATAAGACCCCTTCCTATAAACCGGACGGGCTAACGGGCTAGATATCCATAGCTGCAGCTAATAGGCTAGCCTAAGCTAGAGGGCTAGATAAAGCAACTAGCTAAGTGCTAATATAATAGATTATAACTATAATAGCTAACTAATAGGAGCTAATTGCTACTACGTTAAGTAACTAAGCTCCTGCTAAGCGATCGCTAAAGGTTTATAAAAAACCCCCGAATTATAATATAGCACGCCTTACTAATAAATCTACTAGTATAATAAGAGAAGATTAGCTCGTTATAGTTAAAGAGGCTTATAAGCACCGCCCTAGCTGCTCTAATAGCTAGTATATCTAGTAGGCTTTGAGTATAATAGAGCATACCCTATAAATAGAATAGCGGAATTATTAGCAAATACTTATAAATAAGTTAGGGAACTAGATAGACCCTAAATAGGAAGACTTTAGAATCTTTATAAGAGGGCAGCATATTATACCTGAGCTCTAAGAATAGAACTACTATAATACTCTAAGATAGTACTACTAGAAAGATAATAAGAAACTAATTGCATACTAGGCTCGATAGGAGTCTATTAACTAAGTACTTAGCGAGCCGAGCACTAGTAATATAAAGGCGTACGCCTTCTTTTAGGGCCTAGTTAGGACCCTGAAGGATGAACTCTTTAAGTAGGATATTAACTATACTAATACGTATACTATCGCCCTATATATATAGAGATTATAAGAGATTATAGAAGGGAGATATAGGGGAATATCTACTAGCCGTTCCGAGTTATATAAGCAGCTATACTCAGGCTCTCTAGACCGCCCTTATAAGAGCGGCTTATAACCCCCTAGGTTAATAGACTTAAGGGATTGCTACCTAGAGACCCTATCCCGGAACGACTACTTAGCAGATACTCGCATAACGCCTAGCGCTAGTAGTATATCTACTGACTCCTAGAGACCCTAATACTATAACTATAAGAAGTATAGCTATATCTCTCCTAACTATACCGAACCCCGTGCGCAGCTAACGGGTAGTAATTAGAACCTAAACCTAAGGCGGGGCGGGATAAGTGTAATCGTAGTATCTAGTATAACTAATACTAAAGACTTAGGAAACGAGTAGGCGTAGATATAACCCTAAGGGGTACTACGCTAGAAATCACCTCGGTTCTAGTAGGATAGACTGTTAAGGGATAGGTATTAGCGCTCCGAGCGTCTAGCGAAGTCAAACTAGAGGTTAATATAAATACCTATATAGTAGTAGATATTATATAAGAAGACCTTATTAAGAAGCTCTAACTAAAGGAGGCTACTAGTATTATAGCCCCTAAATTAGTGGATTTCTAGGGAAGGCCTATGCCTAGGGGTAAGGTCTATTAGCTTATATTCTTCCTTATAGATAATTAGGGTTACCTATAGAAGATTCGCTAGGCTTTTATTATAAACCCTCGCCCTAAAGGAGCGGGAGATATCCTTCTATCTAATAACTTAATAGGATAGGAAGGCATCTATATAGATACCTATATATATACCTGGTTATATAAACCCCTCTCGCTCGCTAAGCTAGAGGCAATTATCTAAGAGATTATAGAGAATAGCTAATAAGCCTATATTATATACCTAATAAGCACTATAAGCTCTAATAAAAAGGATATAGAATCCTTAGGCGAATACTCGCTAGATAATAAGTAGGAGAAGAAGATTCCTAGGGAATTTAAAGACTTTACTAACGTTTTTAATAAGGAGAACGCGAAGAAAGTTCTAAAGCTAAAGGGAGCGGTATACTATATCGAACTAAAACCTAGTAAGGAACCCCTATATAGACTGATATACCTTATATTAGTAGAGTAGTTATAAACGCTCGCTAAGTATATCTAGGATATAGAGGCAGCAGGCTATATACGCTACTTAACTAGCTCTACGGGAGCATTAGTATTATTTATGCCTAAGAAGGATAGAAGCCTATAACTATATATAGACTATAGGGGATTAAACGAAATTATAGTAAAGAACTATTATCCTCTGCTACTAATTAGCAAGCTTCTAGATAAGCTCGCTAGAGCGAAGTTTATTTTAAAGATCAACTTAAGCGAGGTATATTACTAAATTGCAATTAATAAGGTAGATAGGTAGAAAATAGCATTTAGAATGCAATATAGTTACTTCGAGTATATTATAATGCTATTTAGGCTTACGAATGCCCTAGCAACTTTTCAGGCGTATATTTACTAAATACTCGCTAACCTTCTAGATACCTGCTATATTATATACCTAGATAATATTCTAATCTATTCAGATATAAGGGAATAGCATACTAAGGACCTCTATACTATCCTACGCTACCTAAGGGCTACTAAACTATTTATAAAACTAAAGAAGTGCGACTTCTACTAGATAGAAGTAGATTTCCTAGGGTTCCGCATTACCTAAGATAGTATTAGAATAGACCCGGATAGAGTCCGAGTAATTACTAAATAGCTAGTACCTAAGTCTTTTAGAGATATCTAAGTATTCCTTAGTTTTTATAACTTTTACTATAAGTTTATTATAAGATATTCTTATATTATAGCCCCTATAACTAGCGCGCTTAAGAGAAGCTAGAATAGCACGAAGTTAGGAGCCTTCACCTAGACGGGGGAGATATAGACTATATTCGAGATACTTCGGAGAGTATTTACTAAAGCCCTAATACTAAAATACTATAACCTAATATTAGAAACTAGGGTTGAGACTAACGCATCTACTTAGGTAGTATCTAGCGTGCTTTCGTAGAAGCATAGCATAGTTTAGCACTTAGTAGCCTTCTAGTCGAGGAAGCTCTTAGATATAGAGAAGCGCTAGGCTACGGAGTAATAGGAACTCCTTGCTATTATAGAAAGTTTAGATTACTAGGCGTAGTACTTATAAGGACTCCCTAAGAAATTCGTAGTGCTTATAGACTATATAGCGCTAAAAGGAGTACTCGCTATACCTGCATAGGATATTTATAGAAGACTCGCGCAATAGGTCTACTACTTATTAGCGTTTGACTTTGAAATCTAGCATAGGTTAGGGGTTATTAACCCGGTAGATAGACTATTGCAATGCCCTAACTATATAATAGAAGATACTAAGGTAGATAATATACTTCCTACCCTTAGAAAGAAACTTAGGCTTATTAGCTAGCTTTTAGCGAATATTTGCTAGCATATTGCTAAGCTTAAAGGAACTATAGCAGTCGCGAGAACTTATACCTAAGCTATCTAGCGAAGCATATAAGAACCTTGCTAGAGGGCTAGCTCTAAGGTTAAGGGATCCTCACCCTTAAGTTAGTACTACCCTATAATAGGTACTAATAAGCTACTATATATAAGTATGCATATTAGCGCTATTACCCGTACGAAAGTATATATAGGTGCTATGCTGACTACTCCACGAGAGAATAGCAATAGGCTAGAGGACTCAGAGGGAGCTGGGGTTATTATACTAGAATAGTATATCCTACGTGCTATAATAAGGGAGCTTATTTAGGATAAAACGGCTTATATATTATAACTAGGTGCAGATCTCGAATAGATAGTTAGAAGACTATAGGCTAAAGACCCCTTCTATAGAGATATTATAGCTAAGGTTCGCTAGGATACTAGGGAATACTAAGGATACTAAGTTAATAAGAATAACATCCTTTAGTTCAGAAGAAGACTTATTATTCTAGAAGAGGGATCCCTCTATTATAAAATCCTAAAAAACTATTATAATATGCCTAGATTAGGGTATATAGGAGTAAATAAGATAGCTAAGCTTATCCTACGAAAGTTTTATTAGCTATATTTAATAGAGGATATATAGCAATACGTTGCTAAGTGCCCGCGCTGCTAAGAGGCGCGCGTATTATAGCATAAGCTATATAAGCTATTATAAATACTAGAACTATTAGCATACCTATTCTAATAGATTTCCTTAGACTTCTTAACTAGCTTATTAGAAAGTTGCTAAGATAACGGAGTTACTTATAATACGATCCTAGTAATTATATATTAAATAACTAAAGTAGCATAGTTCTTAGTAATAACTAAGCGACTAGATGCTGCGGGTTTAGCGAGGATCCTATACTAAGAGATTAAGTGCTAATATAGCATGCTAGAGGTTATTATTAGTAACTAAGATAAACTGATTACTAGCTAGTTCTAGCGAGACTAGACTAAGGCCTGAGATATAGAAGGGCGCATCTCTACTGTATAGTATCTATAGATAGATAGCTAGACTAAAAGAACGTACTAGACCCTAACTATATATCTTATAAAGTTCGGCGAAGGGTTATATAACTAATAGGTAATATAACTAGTTGAGGCCGAATTTTCATATAATAATAGCAAATATGCTACTATTAGTATATCCCTATTTGAAGCCTTTATAGGATACTACCCTCGAATAGTTAACTACTGCTTGCTGAACGTGGAGATTAGGACCTAAGGGGTTAATAAAAGGCTTAAGAAGCTAATAGAGGTTTGCTAAAGAATAGCTAAGACCTAGCGATATATAACTAAGGTATAAGCTAAGAATATAAATACTAGAAGAAAAGCGTAATTATATTATATTAGAGATATTATAGGATTCTTAATAAAGAACTTCTATTTTATAAAGGGTTAGCAAAAGCTTGCCCTAAGATTTATTCCTATACTAATTATAGAAGTTATAAGCTCTAACGCCTATAGAGTGCAACTCCTAGAGAAGTATAGTAGAGCATATAATATCTTCTCTATTGCTCTACTTAAGCTATAATATAGCTAAAAGCTCGCTAAGGGGTAGCTCCTAGACCTTGAAGAAGACCCTGAGGAATAGGAAGTCGAGGATATTATATTATAGAGAGAAGCGCTAATAGGCCCCCTATATTTAGTTAAGTAGAAAGGCTAGCTAGTAGAGTATAATACCTAGGAGCCTAAAGAATACTTAGCGAATACTTTATAAATCCTAGCTAGATTTAAGAAATAGTAGTATAAGTTATATTATAAGTAGGATAACGAGTAGTATAGATTAATAAGAAAAGTTAATTAATTATAAGATAGCTAAAACGCTAAAGAGAAGACCCCCCCTATAAAGAATAATATAACCCTATAGGTATCTAACCTTATATTACTATAGAAGTCTACTATACCCTCGCCGAAGTTCCGCTAGCACTACTACTCCTTATCGTTATTATTACCCTTGTTATTATTATTATTATTATCGCTCTCCTCCTTAGAGCTCTCGCTAGTAGTATTACTATTACTACTCTAACTATTACTCTCTATAGCTTTATCGGAGTCGCTATTCTCTATAGCGGAGGACTTATCCTCCTTGCTATTATAAACCTAGTATTACTAAGCTACTACTAAGGCGTTACTAACTTTCTTCTAAGAATTTAGTTAAAGCGCGGGACTACTACTAATAACTTTAAAGATAGTAATAGGAGCTTAGTAGTGAGTATTATAAAGCATATAGGAACCTTAGACCTTTAAAGGCTCCTATAAAGGAAGCGTAGATATATAGGTATCGCTCTTTAAAAGCTATATTATTAGGATATTAATAAGCTTATTGAAAAAGGTAGCCTACTTAAAGATATAGGTTTTATTATATAAGTAAGTAGGGAGAGTATTATCGAGCTATATTATAATCTCCTTAACTAGAACCTTATCCTTAGCCTAGCAAGCTGCTTATAAATATATATTAGACTAATAAAAGGGTAAGACTAACTATAAGGTAAAACCTACCTCGAGCGAAACCTATAGATACGCTTAGGTATATAAAGCTATACTCTCCTCAATACCTATAGCAAGGAGCTAGTTCTTATAGTTCTTAGAACTAGGCTTAAGACTAGCGGGGTTTATTAACTAGTTATAGAGGCGTTAGAGGAGCTCCTGCCCCTGCTCTATAGCTACGAAGATATAGAAGATCTCGCGCTATTAATACTAGCTAGTAGCGATTATATAGATATAACGCTTAACCTAGTTCTAATAGAAATAAATAGTACTAATAAGATAAGTAGGAATCTAGAAATAGGAAAAGTTAGCCTATACCTCTACTAAATAGTTGCTAAACTCACCCTATAGTACTTAATACTATAAACCTAGTATAACTCGCACGTATGATCACTATTATAGCGATAAGCGTAGATAACCTAGGTATTCTTAGGGAGCTATAGGGTGTAACTAATGCAGGGTTCGCTACTACCCGCCTAATTACGCTAATAGTTACTACTACTAAGTTCTGCCTCGGTAGGGCTATACTTAGCGAGGAGTTAGCTAATAAGGCTCTCGGTACTTATAATATTTAAGGAAGTATTAAAAGATAGGGAGGTTTTATAAAGTCTTAATAAAGAGCTTAGATAATATGAAAGTAGTTATTAAATAATATAGTATAATAAGGAGGGAAAAGAACTAACCCTAGGGCAGGAAAAAGCTATTATTTTATAGATAGCTAAAGAGACCTCGCTAAACTATTATAAAGGTAGATA
>JAOQIF010001168.1:0-25394 GCA_026260285.1 Colletotrichum sansevieriae
AGCTCTAGGTTGATTATATTATAGAAGATTATTAATAGCTAGCTAACTATAGATATTAGTCCTATCTACGCTCTATTATATTTAAAATAGTTTTAAGTAAAGTTATAAATATCTCTATCTCTCTTAAGGTCTTCTATAGTAAACCTATATATAGCGATCTATTAGATAGACTCCTATTAGGTTAGTATAAAACGTCTCCTAATAGTATTGCGCAGGGCGTAATATCCTATATAGAGGTAGTTCTATCGTTTAATTAGCCCGAGTTAGTATTCCTACTAGCTAAGTGCTTTCCCTTATAGTAGAGAGCTCTAATTCTATATAATCTCTAAAGCTATAGCTAGGCTAGTGGTTTTAGTATCTAGGCTAGAGATCTATAGATCTATCTCCTTATAGTATAGAATATCCTAGTTATAAAAGATAGGCTCTATGCTATACTTCTTATTAATATCTAGCTAAAAAATACTATACTATTAGGCAAATCCACCTTCCTATCGAGTTCCTGCGGGCTATAGCACCCTAGTATTAGCCTCGAGCTAGCTAAATACTCAAAGGAGTAAAGCCTCGAGACCCTAGGATAGCAGCTCCGGGTAGGGCCCCTGGGATAATAGTAAAAATATTAGTAGTAGTACTAAATTCTATTTATAATAGCTAGGTCCTCCTTGCTAATATATCCTACTTTAGCAGACCCGTAGTAGTATTATAAAGAATTTGTAGTATTCTATGGATTTTTCGCCCTAATAGTCCCGTAATAATATCTTCTAGAGCTATAACTCGTAATTCGGGGTTTTTTCTGCTCCTATTATAAATATTATCTACTATAGCTCTTGCCTTAATAGGAGGTCCTAGGGGTTCGGCGTCTAACTAGCTAGACTAGATAGGAGTTATAACTCTTTTATCTCTCAGGGGCAGGAGGGTGATTCTCTTGCTAGCTCTATAAAGGCTTTCTTCTCTAGACGGGGGCATAAAAAGTGCTATTATTACTAGAGTATCCCTTATAGCTATAATCGCGTTAATAATACTAATTAACGCGGTTATATAGTTATTAGGCTTGAGTATCTAGTAATAGTATAGATTAGCTTTCGCCTTCTAGCCTATATTAATAATATCTATATAGGGTATATAGTTATTATCCTATTTAAGAGAGGCGAGGTTTGCTATCTAGTTGCAAAATCGTTTACTAAGGCTAAGGGTAAAGTTATAGTCCTCGTAAGCCTGCTAGAAACTATAGAGCCTGCAAGCCTCGTTATCGTATCCGATTCTAGCTATATCTCCTATATCGTGATATTCCTCCGTAAGAGAGGGATTACTATGCTAATTTAATATTAAACTTAAATAGTTAGCTATATAAGTTAATAGTTAAGACCTCTATCTCTTTGACTTCTTTAACTTCCTTCCTTTTAGTATATAAATGCTTTTTTAGAGGGGGTTTCGAGGTCGAGTCCGAGTCCTCCACCTTATTATGAGTTTTTATAGTATAAGGGAGGTCTTAGATAAGAAAAAGAATAGGTTATACTACTAGATATCATAGTCTTCCTACTAGCCTAGGGCTATAGTAGGGGTCGCTAAGACTATAAGTAAAACAGGGAAAAGAGCAATATAAGCGTGAATAATAACAAATAATATAATAGGTAATTATAGGTATATCGTGATATATTCTATAATAGCCCAGCCTTCTAAGCTTATCTGCTAGAAGTCTCCTACTTAAAGGATGGGCGTTGAGCCTAACCGTGGTCACGTGGAATACCACGTGATGGCCGACTATATCACCAAAAGGCGTGTGACACTAAAGCTCTAGGTCGATTGCATTATAGAAGATTATTAATAGCTAGCTAACTATAGATATTAATCCTATCTATGCTCTACTATATTTAAAATAGTTCTAAGTAAAGTTATAAATATCTTTATCTCCCTTAAGGTCTTCTATAGTAAACCTATATATAGCGATCTATTAGATAGACTCCTATTAGATTAGCGCAAAACATCTCCTAATAGCATTACGCAAGGTATAATATCCCGCGTAGAGGTAGTTCTATCATTTAATTAGCCTGAGTTAGTATTCCTACTAGCTAAGTGCTTTTCCTCGTAGTAGAGAGCTCTAATTCTATATAATCTCTAATACTATAGCTAGGCTAGTAGTTTTAATATCTAAGCTAGAGATCTATAGATCTATCTCCTTATAGCATAGAATATCCCGGTTATAAAAGACGGGCTCTATACTATACTTCTTATTAGTATCTAGCTAAAAAATACTATACTATTAGGCAAATCCACCTTCCTATCGGGTTCCTATAGGCTATAGTATCCTAATATTAGCCTCGAGCTAGCTAAATACTCAAAGGAGTAAAGCCTTAAGACCCTAGGCTAGCAGCTCTAGATAGGGCCCCTAGGATAATAGTAAAAATATTAGTAGTAGCGCTAAAGTCTACTATAGCAGCTAGATCCTCCCTACTAATAGGTCTTACTTTAGCAAGCCCGTGGTAATATTATAAAGAATTTATAGCATTTTATGAATTTTTCGCTCTAATAGTCCTATAATAGTATCTTCTAGCGCTATAACTCGTAATTCGGGGGTTTTACTACTCCTATTATAAATATTATCTATTATAGCTCTTGCTTTAATAGGAGGTCCTAGGGGTTTGATATCTAACTAGCTAGATTAGATAGGAGTTATAACTCTTTTATCTCTCGGGGGCAGAAGGGTGATTCTCTCGCTAGCTCTATAAAGGCTTTCTTCTCTAGATAGGGGTATAAAAAGTGCTACTATTACTAGAGTATTCCTTATAGCTATAATTACGTTAATAATACTAATTAATATAATTATATAGTTATTAGGCTCGAGTATCTAGTAATAGCATAGGTTAGCTTTTGCTTTCTAGCCTATATTAATAATATCTTTATAGGGTATATAGTTATTATCCTATTTAAGAGAGGCGAGGTTCGCTATCTAGTTGCGAAATCGTTTGCTAAGGCTAAGGGTAAAGTTATAGTCCTCGTAAGCCTATTAGAAACTATAGAGCCTGCGAGCCTTGTTATAATATCTAATTCTAGCTATATCTCCTATATTATAATATTCCTCTATAAGAGAGGGATTACTATGCTAATTTAATATTAAACTTGAATAATTAGCTATATAAGTTAATAGTTAAGACCTCTATCTCTTTAACTTCTTTAACTTCCTTCTTTTTAATATATAAATACTTTTAGGAGGAGGTTTCGAGGTCGACTCCGAGTCCTCTACCTCGTTATAAGTCTTTATAATATAAAGGAGGTCTTAGATAAGGAAAAAAAAGAGATAGGTTGTGCTACTAGATATCATAGTCTTCCTACTAGCCTAGGGCTATAGTAGGTGTCGCTAAGAGTACGAGTAAAACAAGGAAAAGAGCAATATAAGCGTGAATAATAATAAATAGTATAATAGGCAATTATAGGTATATCGTGATATATTCTATAATAGCCGACTATCTGCTAGAAGTCTCCTACTTAAAGGATAGGTATTGAGCCTAACCGTGGTCACGTGGAATGCCACGCGATGGCCGACTACATCACCAAAAGGCGTGTGACACAGCTAACTCGCGTGAGGTCGATAGCTCTAGCGCAGGCTATACTACTAATACTAAGTCGATATAGTATCTATAGGTAAAGAAGAATAGGCTTACTCCTATTATAGCTATATTATAGCTATTAATCGCTAGTTAAATAGAAGGCAAGTAAACCTCTTAGTCGTCCTAGGTAAAGTTAACTATTATCTATAGGACTGCCTAGATCTCTTAATTAAAACGTTCTATTACTCTATCTATCTGCAGGTAGAAGGCAGTGCTTAAATATTATTCGATCTTTATAAGTATATAGAACTATTACTAGAACTAACTTATCTAATTACTACCCCTATTACTAATAATCGACTTCGGTATACCGTAGAATTAGTAATAGTAGTTTATAAAGCGTTCTATATATATTTCTATATCTATTAAAGGTATCCCATCTAGGGTTATTATCTTAGAGAGCTTATTAACTATTACCTAGAGGTATCTTAACCCTATTTTTACTACGCATAGGAGGTTTATAATAAAATCTATAGCGAGATTGCAATATAGCTATTCTACTATTAATAAGGGTTAAAGAAGCCTGTATTTTGCTTATTACTAAATCGTTCTATGCTTCTAGCTATTGTAGTTTCTTATTAACTAGTAAACTATAGAGGACTGCCCCGGCTAGAAGTATTACTAGGCTAGGATAGCTAGGGTATTATTCTAACTAGGGTAGCTTGTTATTACTAAGTCGTAGCACTTCTAAATTAACTACGTTCGAAGCACGTTCCGAGGGTAGTTTTTATCTATTAATCCTAGCATCTAGATCTAGTCTCCAAATATTAATTAGCTAGGGGCGTTAACGCTATACTTAGCGATCTATAGTTTTAGGCCTAGCTAGGGAGGGAAGCTTTAGTCACCCCTTTTTACTATAAAATAAGCCCCTTAGTACTAGTTATCTTCTACTTACGCTTTATTCTATATACGTTAAAGGGCTAGATCCTCCAATACTATTATAGCAGGGGCTTTAACTATTACTATCCTCCTTACCTTACTTAGGGCGGAGTTAGGGATTATTTATATTACCCTCCCTTTCTCTCGTTTATCCTTTTAGAGCGTCCTATTTATAGCATAAGAGCATATTAGATATAGCTATTAGGCGACTAGGTTAATATTCTAAGTAGAAATTATACCTCGATAACTAATCTGCCTAGCGACTTTAGCGTTCTATTAAATATTACTTTATATAAAGTATTCGAGGCCCTTATAGTTAGTAAGGACCTTAAACCTAAGGTAGCTTCTTAGCTTAGCATCCTATATATTTAAATAAGCGATTACTACTAATAGCTCCTTATTCTATATTAAGTAGTTATATTAGGCAGGGGTTAGCCTCTGCGAGTAGAAAGCGATAGGATAGCGCTCTTCTTATATATCTTCTTAAGTTAGCACTCCCCCTAAAGCAAACCCTAAGCAGTCTATCTCGATAGTAGTTAGGGCTTATAGGTTAAAATAATATAATATTATTATAGTTTAGAAGCAGCATTTAAGCGCCTAGAATATATCTTCTTATTCCTTACCCTAGATAAATAGCGCTCCCTTCTTTATTAAGAGGGTAAGGGGCTCTATAACCCCTAAGTATTCTAATATAAATACTTAGTAATAGTTAGTAAACCCTAGGAAACTTTATAATCCTTTTACTAAAATAGGCGCTTCCTATTTGATAATTACCCGCACTTTCTCTATATTATAAGTAATACCCTCGCCTACTTTTAGGATAAATCCTACGTACTCTACTATTTTTATAGAGAACTTATACTTCGCTAGGTTGAGGTTAAGACTAGCCTCTTAGAAGGCCCGGAGAACCTTATATACCTTCTACTTATAGTCTGCTCGGGAGCTGCTGCTATAGTCTAATATATTATTAATATATACTATTGCAAAGTTATTAAGGAACTCCTAGAGCGTGCTATTAATATATTATTAGAATAGTATAAGGGCTCCGCTCAATCCGAATAGATAGACTAGCTACGTAAAGAGCCTATATCGCATATAAAAGGCGGTTTTTTCCTAATACCCTTCTACTATATGAATCTTATAGAAGGCTGCTACTATATCTAGTTTAGTATACTACTTCGCTAAACTAACCCTCTAGAGGGTCTCTTAGATTAGGGGTAAGGGGTAGTAGTCTCGCTTAGTAATTATATTTAACGCTTAGTAGTTATAATAGAACTATAATCCTCTGCTAGGCTTCCTAATAAAAAGTATAAGCATACTAGCAGGAGACTTGCTTATCTAAATAAAGCCCTTATCGAGCAGGTCTATAAGTATCTTTTTTAATATTAATAACTCTTCTCTTAATATACTATAGAGGGGTCCGTAGGGTAAGGGCGCCTCTTAGCTAGAGGTATTACGCTCGAGGTGGATTTCGTGATCTATACTAGAATAACTTAGGGGTAGGGGGTATAACTTAGCTAGCTTGAAAAGCTCTGCAAATTCATTATAAATATATTATAGTAGTTTCTCTAAATAATCTTCTAATTTCTTTACCTCGAGTGCTTTTTTAATATCCCTTAAGCTTACTACCTATATTCCCGCTTCTAGCCTAGATAGCTAGCTCTTACTAACCCTCTAGTAGATTGCTATAAATAAAGCGGCGTTAAGTTAGCAGGCTTCCCGGATCTCCCTTACTCTCTAGGGTTCTTCCTATCTTTCAAGGGTAAAAATAACCCCCGCCTTCTTATAATATACCTACTTCTCTACTATATTATAAATAATATAGTTTTATTCTACTATATTATAAATAATATAGTTTTATTCTATTTATAGCTTCCCTAAGAAGAGGTTAATATCTAGTCCTTTTATTATATAAGGGAAGAGTTGCTATATAGAGCCTCTAATCTCGAGGTATAATATAGCTACGCCTTTTGCTATAGCTTAAGCCGAGTTATTAGCAAAGCCTTATAATTACTACGCTTAGCAGTTGATATATAGTAAATAGAGGTAGCGGGCGTACTAATAATCTATTATTATATAGATATTATATTTATAGTCTATTAAAGCGTTAATAGGAGTATTTTTATTAACTCTAACTACTAATATTATAAAAGGCCTGCTTATACTACGTTCCGACTAGAACTATTCCTAACTAGCTTACTCTTCCTATATTATCCCTAATACCTAATTTTGCACTAAGGTTATTCGTTTCCTAAGTTAGAAGGGTCCTCTTTACCTTTAACTTCTCCCGAGTCTAAATATATTATTTCCTTAATAGCTTTTGCTACTCTAGGACTATTCTTTAGCTTCTTAGCCTTCTCGTAGTCCCTTTATAAGTAACTAATCTAGTTATACTTAAAATAGTAATATATTTCTTTATTAAGACCTTTACCTATACCCTTATGCGAGGCGCGTACTAACCTTATTATCCTAATATCCCTATCTACGTTTACTCTAGCGGGTAATACTCTCAATCTAAAAGTTATAAGCTAGCGTAAAGCGTTAGGAATGCGATATAATCCCTCTAGCTTCTATATAATATCTTATATAAGGCTGATATATTTAGCATAATTATAGGGGGTCGGGTAGTTAACTAGATAGTTAAGGAGCTTATAAGATAGTACCCTATATAGGTAGTTAATCTAGATGCTATCTAGCTATACTATGCTACTTGCCTCTAGAATAATATATTTAAAGCGGGGTAGGAACGAGGCAAAGGCTTTATTATGCTTTATTTAAAGCTCTAAGAGTCTTCTGAGAGCCTTATTTATAATATTAGGGTTACTATAGGTATAGTCTAGGTATACTAAGAAGGTATCTAGCTTAAATAAGCTATTACTACCCCCTAAGCTATAGAAGGCTATAACTACTAGCTATACTTTAGGTTCTAAGCAGGAGTTAATAAGATACTAGGCCTCCTGATTGCTTAGGTAGAAGTCCCGGTCTATCCTGACTTTATTATATATCTATTATACCTATATAGCGTACTTATTATAGTTTCCTCCGAACTTAGGGGGGTTAGGAAGGGGTTTTAATTACTAATCGCTACCTGTCTCTTAGGTAGTCTCTAGCTATAGGGTTAGTATTAGTAATACCGGGGCGTAGCTACCTGCTATATCTCGCTAGAGCTCCGTAGTTAGTTTGTTATTAGGCTACTATATAGTCATTAGGCTATTGAGTTAGTTACTAAGCTTATTAATTACTATATAAATTGCTTTAAATGCTTCCTTGCTTATTAGTAGCACTTCTAGACTAGCTATTATAAGTATAGTAGGTTCTATTTCTTGCCTGCTATCTATTATATTATATAACTAGTAAAGCAGGTATAGAGAGAGAGAGCTTAGATATATAAGGGGCTAGCCTAGGTTTATTTAACTTAGGGTGCCTTAATTATAGTAATCTAAGCTAAGGAAGGGAAGTTTTCTAGGAAGTTCCCTATGCAATAGAAAAGCGGATATAGGGCGAACGTTAAGCGAGAGCAGTCATTAAGGGCAGAATTCTTAGGGTCTGCAGCACCGCCTAGATGCTAGCAGTAGCGTAGCCCGTAACACTTACTAGCTACTATCTCCTACTCTTATTAGAAGTATATATACTAAGAGAAATAATAAGGGATAGGAGATAGGTATACTATAGGCTATACTAATAAGTAGCTTTTTATTTTTATAGCTTATATACTACTTAGAATCTATAAATACCTTATAAAGAAGTAGCGCTAGAAAGCTATATCTACTAAAGCTATATATCTCTAGAGATAACTTTAAGCTCTAACTTAATAATAAGCGCTAGCTTATATATTACTTAAAATCTGTAGGTACCTTATGAAGAAGATAAGTAAGTCAGTCCTAGAAATCTTAAAAGTAGTCCTTAATAATAAGATCCTCGCGCTATATTCTAAGGTTTTATTTACTAAGTCTAGTTATAGCTAACTCTATTTAATAATAATAATAAGGGTATAGGTATATTAATAAGTACTTATTATATACTTAAAGAAATAGACTTTCTTATTAGGATATATAATAGGGATAATTACTAAATAAGTAAATAGTATAATAGTCTCCTTATATAGTACTCTCTTCTTAATATATAGTCTTTTATATACCTCCCGCTCTTATTAGAGCTATATATACTAAGAGAGATAATAGAGGATAGAGGGTAAGCATATTATAAGCTATATTAAGGAGTAGCTATTTATTTTTATAGCTTATATATTACTTAAAATCTATAAGTACCTTGTGAAGAAGATAAGTAAAGAGATCCTTTAATGCTTAAAAGCATTCCTTAAGAACTACCTTATACTATATTTTAAAGATTTATCTACTAAGTTTAGTTATAGCTAAGTTTATCTAACCTTAATTAAGGTATAAATATACCAATAAGTACCTATTCTTACTAGCTACTACCTAGAGCCCTATTATATATATAGGGGCTACTAATAAAGAGCTAATAAGAGCTAATAAGAGCTAATAAGAGCTAATAAGAGCTAATAAGAGCTAGTAAGCGCTAGTCAGAGTAGTATAGTCTAAACTAAGCTATATAGACCTCTATTTATCTAGACTTAGAATAAATTAGCTTAATCCTTTAAAAGACTAATTAGATTTGAGCTTTTTATATATAGGGGTTTAATAGTAGTAAGAGAGACTCTTTTCCTAGGCAGGCCTAGCTTCCTAAAAGATAAAGATTAACCTTCCTAACGGAAGGCATTAATAACTAATTATATAAATAATATAAGGAAAAGAGAGAATAATAACTAACCCCTAACTAAGGATAAAAGCTTTAGTAATAGCTATATAACTAGTACTAGAATAGTAATAACTAGCGAACGAACTGCTTATAGTATAACCCTAAGGTAGCTTAGTATACTACTTACCTATAGATATTATAATAGACCTATAAATCTTAGTATAGCTACTAAAGATACTAAGAAGACCTTTAAGTACTTTAACTATAACTAAACTAGATATATTATATATAACTATTTATTGCCTAAGAAGAAGCCTTTTATACCTATCCTAGAAAAGATATAATAAGTTAATATAGTGACTGAGTATATCCTATACTAATAGCTTAGTTAGATTATATATAATAATAATAACTATAGAATCTATGTAGACTCTAAGGAATAAGTAGGATAGTACTTAAAGAACCCTTAATACTTAGGGTATCATATTATAGGAATTATAAAACCTATACTAATAAATACTATTACTATAGGATATTATAGCAATACTAAGCTTAAACGCAAGGCTATAGAATACCTTTATAATATATTATAAATCCACGAGACCTCGGATAACTAGATAGTACTACGTAATAGCTTAATTTATATTAAATAACTTAAGAACGCTCTATAGCTTTATAAATAATATATTAAGACTAATCCCTGTAATCCTATATAATAGCGATTAATCGGAGATATAGAATTATACTTAGAAAGACGAATCTATACTTAGAATAACTTAGAAGAAATCTAATAAATTAACTAAGAGCTTAGAGAATAAGTTAGTAAGGAATCTAATAAAAAAGAAGAGGATTCTAGAGAAAATATCTATCCTTATATAAAGTAGTAAATTAATGATTATGTATAAGGATAAGAACCTAAAACCCCTTATAACTTACATAACCCTCATAATATTATATAATAATATACTTAGATAATAACTATCTATAGATCTGAATCTAAGAATAATATTACTACCCCTAAAGAGGAACCTAATAATAAAGAAAAGAATTTGAGACTTTAGCTATAAAACGTTATACCCTATAGTAATAATTAGAAGGTATACCTCTATAGAGTAATATTAGAATAATAAAAAGAAATAGAAGAATTACCCTTAAATAATAATAATAAACGCCTACGTCTAATATACTATAAATACCTATAAGTATTCTAAGTATACTAAGTTAATAACTAGTATAAGGAGTACTTAGGAGAAACGTATAATTATATGTACTACCCCTATAAGTAGAATAATAATCCTATCCTATATACCTACTAAGTTTCCTAACTCCCCTATTAGTAAGTATATCATTAAGATAACAAGGGAATTACTACCTTTATACTCAGCTATAATTACCCTCCACGATACCTAAGTAATATAAAAGAATTATAGGAAGAATACTAGTAAGATAAATATAAGGTATATTTGATATATTAAGCTGAGGTACTATAACTCCTATAAAAAGGACCTAGCCTATTAAAATTAAAGATCTAAGAAAATAGCTCTACTAGAGTATATAAATAAGGTAAAAAATTTTAAATAACCACTAGAGATAAGTAATTAAGAAATTAGATTAACCTACTAAAATAGGATACCGATAGGTAATTATAATAAAGTCCCTATATAATACTAGTTTATTATAAATAAATAAAGAATATCTCTTAATTAATATAACAATTAATAGAGAACTTATACTAGTAATAGTAAATAGTACGTATAGGGTTCCTATATTGTTTTCCTTAACTAGTAGAGGGTATAGGTCAAAGTGCCCGTATAGTGTTTCCCGTATTGTGCCCGCGAACTGGGTGAATTGATTAGGCTTTTTGCAAAGGGGCTGCGACGTAATTCCGAACTTAATAATAAATAGTAGCGTATAAGCTAACTTTATATTACCTAGTATAATAAACTAATAATAGATTAAATAGAGAAAAAAAGCTCTGAAAAAAGAATACTACTTATACAATATTAAAAGGGACGGAGTTTAATATAATAGAAGCCTTATGAATTTAGAGATAATATTACTCCCTTTAAGTTATTATAGCTATTAAGGGTAACTCTACTTTAACATTATAAATATAGGAGATAATCATAATATTATCCTAAGATTTCTATAATTATAGAAATATAACCTATAGATAAACTAGAGAACTAGCTAACTCTAATAGATAGAGAACTTAGTTATTAAGTTATAACTTAAGAGAGGTACCTTAAATAAGCTATAAAGAACTCCTAAAGTAATATAAAGCCCTATATATCTAAAAATTAAGGAAATAAATATTAGGATATTAGTAGTAACTAGTATTAATAAGGAAGATTAAATACTACCTATCCTAATAGAATATTAATAATATTAGAAGTTATTTACTAAAAAGCTTAATATAGGATTACTAGAATATAATAGCTATAATTACAAGATTAAACTAAAACTAAAAAAAAGAACTAACATTTAAGAACATTTATAGACTTAACTAAGAAGTAATAGAAGCACTTAATAATTACCTTAATAAGAACCTAAAGAAAGGATTTATTAAACTTTTAATATTACTTATAGGGTATCTAGTACTCTTTATACTAAAGAAGAATAGAAGAAGATAACTATATCTTAACTATTAGAAACTTTATAATATTACCATTAAGACCTATTACTTATTACTACTTAATTCTAAGTTATATAACCTCTTATATAATATATATTAGTTTATAGCTCTTAACCTTAAGGGAGCTTATAATCTTATTTATATTAAGGAGGGTAAAGAATACAAAATAGGATTTAAAATATAATATAGAAATTGTAAAATGCTTACAATATTTTTAGACTTATGAACGCGCTAGCAACCCTTTAAACTATAATTAAAAGAATACTATAACTATAACTTAATAAGTTTATGATAATATACCTTAATTATATTCTTATCTTCTCTAAGAACCTAGAAGAATATAGAAAATATATATATATATAAAGTACTTAGATAATTGTGAAAAAGTAAAACTATTAGTTAAGCTAGCTAAAAGTAACCATTACTAATAAGAAATCAAATTCCTAGGATTTATTATTACGCTAGGAATTATGAAGATATCTAAGGATAAGGTAAAGGCTATTTATAACTACCTTATACCTACTTATATTAAAGATATATAATCCTTCTTAGGATTTATAAACTTCTACTAATAATTTATTGGGACCTATATAGAAGCTAATAGAAAGCTTTAGAGCCTTACTAAGAAAGATAATATATTCTAAAAGACTCAAAATTACTAATAAAACTTTAATAAGATTAAGTAACTAATAGAAGAAGATATTATACTTTCTACACTAAACCCTAATAAGCTATTTAAGCTCAAGACTAACACCTTAGACTTTACTATAAGTATATAACTTAGATAGTATAATAATAAGAACTAACTATAACTAATCGCCTTTATATTAAAGAAATTTAGTAAACTAGAACTTAACTATTAAATTTATAATAAAAACCTTATATTAATTATTAAAGCTTTTAAAGAATAGAGACCCTAACTATTAGGAACTAAATACCTAGTTAAGGTATATAGAGATTATAAGAACCTTTTATATTTATTACCATAAAGGCCCTTAATAAGTAATAAGTAAGATAGTTAGAATTTCTATTTAAATTTAACTTTAAAATTATCTATAAAGAAAGAAATAAGAATAATAAAGCTAATACTCCTAGCTAATAACTAGGTTATAATATTCTAGTACCTAAAGAAACTTAAGCCATCTTAAAATATAATAAGAATAGAAGTATTATACTAGCTATAAAACTTTTAATAATAGCTAGGAAGGTTAGTATTAGTATAACTAGATAAATAACACTTGAAACTATTAGAAAAGTATACTTAGCACCTATATATAGATATTAAGGTGTCCCTAAGATATAGAAATATATTTAATAATACTATAATAAAGCTACTATAAGATAAGAAGTAGTAAACATTATCAAAGATTATAAAATCTATACTAAAAGCAAACTAAGTTAATATTAACCCTATAATAAGATTTAGCTATTATTTAACCCTAAAGTAGTATAGTAATTAATCTTATTTAGCTTTATTATTAGACTATTAAAACTAAAAGAACTAATAACTAAAACTAAGTCTAATATTATTTTGGTAATTATAAACCGACTTACGAAGTATACTTACTTTATCCCCTATATAGGATCTAGTACTATTAAAAACCTTAGTTATATATTTCTTAAAGCTATTATTAGTTAATATAGAATACTAATTGAAATTATATTAACTAGAGATAAATTATTTATTTTAAAGTTTTAGAGATCCCTAACCTTGTAGCTTAGATCTAATTATAAACTCTCTATTAATTTGGAGTTTTAAGCTAATGGATAAACTAAATAAATGAACTAGATTTTAGAAACTTACTTATACTATTATATTAACTATAACTAAAATAATTAATTATTATTATTATTAATAGCCTACTTTGCTTATACAAATATAATAACAGAATATATAAAAGAATTACTATTTTATATAAATTATAAATTTAATCTAACTGCCTATAGAGAACTATAATAACACCTAGTTATACTTAAAGCTATAATAGAAATTAATAGGATTTAAGAAACATAATATAAACTCCCTAAGGACCTTCAATTTATATATAAATAAATATATAAATAAACTAATAAGAGAGGAGTTAAGAGACTAACTCTAAAGGAGGGAGATAATATCTACTTTATATAATAAAATATTAAGACTAAACAGCTAAGTACTAAATTAGACTATAAAAACCTTAGATTATTTAAGATTAGTAAGGAGATTTTCAATATTAACTATAAACTTTCATTATGTAATACTATAGAGTATTATCTAATCTTTTATATTTTACTTTTTAATCTAGTACTATAAGGATTATAGATAAATAACATTATAATTATAAGATCTAATAAACTAGAATATAAAGTTAAAAGAATTAATAATTACGCTATAGATAAGAATAAAATATAATACTTTATTAAGTAGAAAGGATATAGATACCAAGATAATATATAGGAACCCCCGATAAACCTTAAATATATATAACATAAACTATAAATATATTAGGAATAATAACTATAATATTCCCTAAGAGTAAAAACTGCGCTGCAAACACGCGAGAATAATATTTAACTTACTTACCCTTAGCCTATTATTAGCCTATAGCGAACTAATCGACCTAGAAATGAAAATCTATTTATATGACTAGGAATACCTATTAAATAGAAATTACTACTAGAGAGGAAGTTAGATATACTAGGATTCTATTTACCTAATACTAAATCCAAATCTACTATATTAAGACTACCTATAGACTAGGCCTTATAAGCTAAGGAGGACTCTAATAAGACGTCTTTTAATACCTTATCCTCTCTAGCTATAACTAAAGTTTTCCTATAATTTTTCTTAAAGGCTATCCTTTTACCTTTTTAAATAAAACCTAATGTAGCTGATACCTTATTTACCTCAGCCTATACCTTTTATAACGCTTCTATTCTTTTATAGAATAATTCCTTAATATTCTCCTCTTTACTATCTAGATAGCGAGATTCTACTTCTAAGCGTTCTACTATAAGAGGAAGTTAGTAGGAAGAGAATTATAAAAATAAGTAAAAACTAATATTAATAAATCATATTATTAGAAGTATTATAAGAACGATAAGTACTACTAGCTATAACGTATTCCCTATAAGCTAAAGAACTAAGTAGTATTTTATAACATAAACCTTTAGAATAAAAATAGTAATAAGGTATAACTTTAAAACCATTCTTAGTAATATTAAGAGAACGATAGTAGTAATAGAGTATAGAAATAGTAGGACTATTAATAACGCGATCTAATATAGTATTAGTATTATAAAGAAAATCAGGAAGCATAATTAATAACTCCCTAACCTAGGAGCGATAACCTACTTATATTAGTCTTAGGGATAAGACTATTTAGAGAGAGACCTAATATTATAACCCGTTAGAAGTATATAGACTAGGGTAGCCTTATAAGCACTACTAGTATCTAGAAGACCTTTATATATAGGATAATATAGGAATAATAAGCCTTACATAGTATAGAAAAACTATAATATAAGTTATATAATAATAAAGATAAGACTAAGTAGATAAAGTAGGCTACTAAGCGCCTAGTAAGATCTACTAAGCACTTACCTATAATTACTAAGTACTTACTAATACCTAGTTTATAATTAGTATTAGAATAAAGGAACTATTTAGGACCTATATATAGGATAGACTTAAGCCTAGCTTAAGAATAGACTTCTATAGCTCTTTAGTAATTAACTTTATAATTATCCCTAGGATACTCTTAGCTTATCTTATACTATATATTCCCTTTTAAGGACTATAACTAATTACTATAGCCCTTAACCCCTAATCTATCTTAGTAATATAAACTAGTAAGACGATACTTTTACTTAGCGTTATCCCTTAACTTCTATTAGTAGAAACCTACTATTAGATAGCTAACTATAATACTTATATCTATTAATAATAATAAGTTAAATATTAATTCTATTCTAAAGGATTTAGTTCTAGTATTTAAGCTTAATAATTTAGGCTTAAAAAGTCTAAAAAGCTCTCTAGAGTTATTTAAGTAAGCTAGTATTTTTATTAAATAGAGATTATATTTTCCTAATATCTTAGGTAACTCTTTGAAGTTATTTATAAGGGGTATCTTTGTTATTTGAATTATTGTCCCTTATCTTAGTATCTTTAAGTTCTCTAGCTATATTTCTAATAAGCTACTATCTTAAGCTAAAAAAGGAGCTAGGTATAGGGTTAGTAATTAAAGCATAAGAGGATATAGTATTATAATACTATTTAGTAGGTATTAAAGGTTAACTTACTAAATAGGAGTAATTAAAGTATTATAATTAGCTATCTAATAATAGGTTTCTACTAACAGAACCTAAGGGATAATACTTAGTAAATAGTATTATCTTACTAGTCTAATTTATATTACTAGGGTAGATTAGTGTTAAAGGCAATATTAATTAGCTATAATCCTTTATAGGGTAATATATAGTATAATATAAGCTAAGAGTATCCTAGGGATAATTATAAAGTTAATTAATAAAGATCTACAGAAGTCTATTCTTAAGCTAGGCTTCAGTCTATCCTATATATAAGTCCTAGATATCTTTTTTTCCTTCCTTTAAGTAATTACCTTTCTATAGTAGTAATTATAATTAATTAGTAATACTAATTAATTACTTAATAATTATTCCTTTCTATACTCTACTAATTAATTCTTATCTTATTTATTATATAACTTATACTATAGTTCTTCTATACTAGGTAAGGCTTATTATTCCTATATTATCCTATATATCAAGGTCTTCTAGGCGCTAGTAGTGCCTATAGGGCTACCCTAGTCTATATGCTTCTAATAGGTTATAATAGATAGGTATTATATATAGAGGTATATAGGATAAAGTCTATAGTACTAAGGAGTATATTACATATATATAGATATCTCTATAGAAGAAGTCTCTCTAAATAGGGGTTTATAGACTAAAGGGATGTATATACCCGCTTTAGAGAGGGTAAGACTACATATAACCGCGCAAGTAGGCCCTATCCTACATAATAGGGGTATTTATTAAGGTTAATAGTTAGCTAGCCCATAAGGTCTTAAGATGTTTCCATTTATATTTTAATTAACTCTATTTATCCTTTTTAATGAGCTAATTTAATTTAGCTTGTATTAATTAACTTCATAGCTCTCTGCTAATATCATTGTTATTATTATCTTCTTTAATAAGTATTCTATTTTAAGTTTAATAATTTAATAGCTTTATTTAATTGGGGATCTTAAAGATAATATTTTATTTATTTCTCTAATAGACCTATAAGTAAGTATTATATTATTATATATTATATTATTATAATAATTTATTTCCCTATTAATATAGATATAAGATAGGAATATATTATAAATTAATATAATATAAAGTAATAGAGTTAATATAATTAGATACAACTAAAGTTAAATATTTCTTTCTAGCTCTTTATATTATTATTAAAGGCTAGAGAGCTTATCTAGAGGCTACTTAATATCTCTTTATATCTCCTAACTCCTTTAGACTACTCTAACTTAGCCTACTAAGCCCTTTTCCCTATAGTCTAATTTTAGCTTATGATATAGGGACTGAGTATTGAGGCGCGCGCGCGGGAGCGCAACGAGATAGTAGACCTTCTCTATTAGTTCTTTTATGCTTCATAAGTGAAGTCTAGTGCACTGGGGCTAGGTTCGTGCTGAATCCCGAGCTTCAAAGCGGGAAGATGAGAAGGTAGGCCTCGGCGCACGCCTCTCTGGAGGGCAGTACCGAACTGCGACTTGTCATAGGGAAATAGCAAGAGTCCATTCTCAAAACAGGCATCTCAGCATTTTCCCAGCCTTATAACTACATAGCCTAAACAAGTCCCGGCCTGCTGGTCGACACATGTACGGAGATGGGTGCACACAAGTTGCGAAGGCACCAACATGTGACCCCTTGCCTACCTTTCAGCTTTAGAATGCAGGTGTAAAGCATGCTGTCGTTGCAGCTTCATTCCGATCTTTTTCAACAACTTCAAAACGTCGGATGCAGTCGATGGCGATGTTATTGCCGGCTTCAACCAAACACACCAGCTCTGCCATCTAGGGCAAACGGGAATGGAAGGTGCGTCATTCACGGTGCAGCGAACGCTATTACCCGCCAGTTTTCTTCACTTCTGCCTGTTTTCTTTTTTTGGAAACAGCACTTCCCTCTACCACTAAGGTGACGTCACCTTGACTCTTCTCGACTAGGCCTTCCAACGGACGTGCGTTGCTGCATTCGCATCTTCATCTCTTAAGATCAGGAGGAGGTGACTAACGCCGTGCCACAGGTACCTCCTGACTAATGTAGGTACTCAAGGTACCTAAGTAGGGCACCTACCTACCTTAGGTACCTTAAGTGAAGAACGTCTACACCCCACTCTCTTGCCCACATTTGGGACTGTCCCGAGTACCCTCCGTCACCAACCGCCCCTACACCGGGGCAGCCTTAGGCCGGGCTCACTTTCCATCGCCGCTTGCGAGGACCTTCATCGCATCCCGTCTTCCTTAACCCTTTCTGCATCGCTCCTTTCACACTTCAATAGAAACATAACGGATGGGCAACAGAAGCACCTCGTCTCGCATCGCAACCGCCTTTCCCGCCAACACCTGCCCCAGCGTCAGCAACCGAAAGCCTTCGTCCTCTCCAATACACGACTTCCTTCCCCGTCACATTCCACCGGTACAGTGTTAACCTTCCTCTCAATTCTTCCTTCTTCTGAGGTGTTTCAAGCCCTGAAAAGCACCTGCCTGGATGCCTTTCCTTGGCCGCCTGACGCCTCCATCCCTTGCGACCCCTTCTGCCTTTGGGTGCTCCCCAGGTTTCTTCTCGTGCTCCTCGTCTTCCCAACAATCCTCACGACAATCAACCTTCACTCGCAGAGCACTACTAGAACACTTCTTTCGTTATGCCGCTGCAGCGGACCCTTCGCCGTTTAAACAACTTGTCCAACGAGCAGCCAACGCGCGTCTGGCATAGACTAGAAAGGGATTTCACGAACACCACTCCCGTCGACCTCAACGGCGACCCAGTTCCCTTCCCAAGCTAGACGCTAGAGAAGGTGGACCGATCCATTTTGCGAATCGTCACAGACGAGCTATTTCGATCTGAGGTAAATGGTCTGTCTAAAGATCAGAAAAAACGTCTTGCCGCCGCTTCTTCCGCTTTCTCGATACCCTCCACACTTTTTTTCTTTCTTTTTGGCCGCAAGATCGCAGCCTCTCGCGTCTGTGTCGACTCTGTAGCCGAACTACATAGAGCTCATCCAACCCTCGAGATTGAACATCTCGTCAATCGGTACTACTCCCAAGACCCCGCTGGTCCAGTAACTCGCTCTCGTGGGCGACAAGCTCGTCGGACCGATCAAGACGTCTTAAAGCAGACAGTTGACTCATGTATACACACTCTTCTTACCCCCCTCCTCCCATTTCTTTCATCGTCGGTCATTCACCAACGGCCAGCTAACTATCCTCCGCCAGACGGTCAGGGCCTATGGGCAAGTCGCCCCAAGACAAAGAAGCTTCTCGAGAACGAGCAATCTGAGGAGCCAGCTTCAGAACCGGGAAGTCATCAACACGAGCAACACTTGGACGCCCAACGGAACCACGACGTGTCTGACCGGGAACATCTGGACTGCGAGCCAGACGAAGTCTTACCAAGTCAAGGAGAGTCCGAACAGAACGACTACAACGCCGAAGACCCAGCAGCCAGGTCTGAGTTCGGTGATCAGAACCAGTCCGAAATTGATCTTCCAAGGGGAGACAACGTTCCAGAAGGAAGCCTTTTCGGAGAAGAATCTTTACTTCCAGAGAACGTAATTGACGACAATCCACCCCAGGAAGAAGTCTTTGACGGCTTCGCTCCGCTTTCAGACCGTTTCATTCCCGCACAAGACGATCAAAGCTTTGCAGATGCCCACATCTCAGCGACTCCCATCGCAACCGAAGCAAACCCTCTAGGCGACCTTTGCCTTAAACAAGAAGTCGAAGAGCCCATGCGAATCAATCACCAGCCTCAAACCAGACTTGATTCATTTCAGCACGCATCCGCAGGCATTGGTACCAGCATCGACATTCACAAGGATTTCGACGGTTGCGCTTGGCCATCGCCGACACCCAGTTTGATCAGCCAGGACAAATTAGAGATGGCACCACCACACCTTTTCCCGCTAGGACCTCCTCTGGGCAATCAGAGCTCGCCGGCCGCGACTTCATTCTCCTTCAATACACCAACATCTCATTGGGGCGGACATGGTCGGACCCTGAAAGCGTCAAGTGGGGTTGCAACTCTTTCCAAAAGACACCGCCACGACATAACCAAACACACCCCTAGTGAATCCGCGACATCGTCTGTTCTATCGCCTACACGCAAGCGCTTACGACAGGATCCTCCAGGCCGTCCAAACTTGGAGCTGTTGAGTGACAGCAGGAAGACCATGGCACCAGGGGCTTGGATCAATGACGTCGTTCTATTCACCCTGTTGCAAAGACTGGAATCGGAGGACGTCGGTGTTATCGACAGCCTGACTTTTAATACTATGCGCACCAACGGCACAAGGGACAAGCTTCAAGCCTGCTTGGCGAAGAGATCTGTGCTGATGATTCCGAATAACAACCATCACTGGGTTCTTTACCAGTGGTTCCCGGCGACCAAGACATTGGACGTGTACGACCCGCTCGGACAAGACACAGCACAGCCATTGCTCGAACCCGACAGAACGACCAACGTCATCAACTTTCTACAGTGGGCATGCAACGATACCGAGATGACCATCACCACAGTAGCTCGCAAGGTATGTGCTATTGCTTCCCATACTCTACAACGCTTCACGTCTCATTTCATGTCTTCGCTCCTGTCGACTAACACATTCCTCCTAGTGCGCCAAACAAGCCAACCACTACGATTGTGGTGTCTTCAGTCTCTTTTTCGCCTACCGACTGTCACAGCAGCAAAGCTGCGAGGGCGACCTTCCAGGCGGAGGTGTCCTATGGAGAAGATACTTCCAGATTGCAGCCGCAACGTCTTCACAGTGCACACTGCATCCCGAAGAGATCCTGAAGCACGAGATGCCAGAACAGATCAACGTCCTTCAAAGATACATGACCAAAACGACTCAATACCGATTATTGATGATGACCGCAGATGCTGAGGAGCTTGTGAACCTCGAGCAAGCTCTGCGGAAGCACCAAAAGACGTACGAGATGCATGTGCTGTGCTTCAGCATCAAGAGTCTCGGTGGAGCCTATGAACAAACTCTGACTGAGGCCTTGAGAATCACTGAGGAAGTCAAGAAAACGAAAGAGCTGCGACAAGAAGAAGTCCGAATGATGGCTCAACTGCGAAGTTTTCAGAGCCTGTCGAGCACAAGACCCTTTGAAGATGAGACGGCTACAACCAGGGTATTCCATCGCGCGTTGGCGACAGCTCAGAACGCTGTGTCCGAGCTAGAGGATGCGTGGGAATTAAAGTCAAGCGGTTGGGAACGCTCTCACATAGAGCGTCGACAGAGAGTACGACAGTCATGGGCCCAATGTGTCGCGCAGATCATCGTGTTGCGATGGTCCGTCAACAAGTATCGAGAGCTAGCAGCGCGGGGTTGAGTAGCTAGACGATATGGAGCATGTTTATCTCGGAATTTCGGAGTTTTGGTGCCGTGGGAACGTGAGACGGTCCCGCAGGCGTTCATATTTTGTTCATTCAGTAGCTCGACTTACCTATCAATTCAACTTCACCTGTTGAGAAACGTCGTATAGGGCCACATTTATAGTTACTAAAGAGCTTGTTCTATTATAACGAGAGTAGCCGTAACGTGGTCGCTTATAACCACAGTCGGAGGAACGACCTTTAGCTTTATATATTAATATACTTTATATGAATCTTATTAATATTCCTCTTATAATATCTTTATATTATATAGGTATCTTATAGGGTAGTTATAGCTAGGTATAAAGGTAGTAATTCCTTTATTATCTTAATAGTATATTTACTAATAAGGTATTTAAGGAACTTAGTAAGTATATAGAATAGGACTATTATTTTACTTATAGGGGTAGTATTTATAATTATACTTTTCTCCTAAGTATTCTCTATATTAGTTATTAAAATAATATACCTAAAATACTTATAGGTATTTATAATATATTAGAAATAGGTATTTAATATTATTATAACTATATAAGAGTAATCCTTATACTTCTAAGGTTATTCTATAGAAATATACCTTCTAGTTATTACTAAGGAGTATAACGTCTTATAATTAGAGACTTATATTTATTTCTTTATTATTAGATTCCTCTTTAGAGCTAGTAACATTATTCTTAGATTTAAGTTTATAAATAGTTATTATCTAAGTATATCATTATATAGTATTATGAGGTTTATCTAAGTTATAAGGGGTCTTAGGTTCTTATTTCTATACCTATATATTAATTCATTATCTTATATAGGGGTTAAGGTCTTCTCTAGAGTCCCCTTCTTCTTTATTAGATTCCTTATTAACTTACTCTCTAAGTCCTTATTTAATTTATTAAACTTATTTTAAGTTATTTTAAGTATAGACTTATCTTTCTAAGTATAATTCTATAGCTCTAATTCATTATTAGCATATAGGATTATAGGGATTAGTATTAATATATTATTTATAAAGCTATACAGTATTCTTAAGGTATTTAATATAAATTAAGTATTATATAGTAATATTTAATTATGTGGGTTTTTATAAACTTATAATATCTTATTAAGCTATTTGATAGCTTTATATTTAAGCTTAGTATTACTATAATATCCTATTAGAATAATCTTTATTAGTATAGGTAGTATTCCTATTTTATTATATCCTAAGTAGTAAGGGTTCCTTAGGTACTATCTAGCTTATTCCTTAGAGTCTAAATAGATTCTATAGTTATTATGATAATATATAATCTAGCTAAGTTATAGATATAGAATATACTTAGTTACTATATTAATTTTTATACTTATTCTAAAATAGGTATAAAGGGCTTCCTCTTAGGCTATAAATAGTTATATATAATATATTTAGTTTAGTTATGATTAAAGTACTTAAAGTTCTTTCTAGTATCTTTAGTAGCTATACTAAGATCTATAGGTCTATTATAATATGTATAGGTAGTAATATACTAGGCTATCTTAGGGTTATATTATAAGTAGTTTATTTACTAGTTATTACTATTCTAATACTAGTTAAATAGTTACTACTCAAGCTTTAATCTTTAGTTTAGGATTAGTTATTATTCTCCCTTTTCCTTATATTATTTATATAAGCAATTATTAATCTTAATTATAAGTTCTATATACTAAAAGAAGTTATTAAGCCTATTAACCTTATTAATTTTATTTTTAATTTTATTCTTGAGGTTAATATAGAATATAAAGACCTTACTTGTATGAATTAAGTTAAGTTATATACATATATTAAAATTCTATAGTATAATCTTTAGCTAACTTAGTCTATCTAAGTTACAATAAGCCTTATTCTACTTATCATTTCTTATTTAGGTCCTAGACTAAGGATTTCAAAATATATTTAAATCCTTAGAAGCTATTAAACATATCCTATACTTCTATAAAGTATTTATTTAGTATTTCATTCTTTAGGTATTCTTTAAGAAAAGGTTTAAACTACTAAAGGGCTTATTTCTTAGGAAGGATTAAAATATATCTAACCTTCTTAAGTTTACTACCAAACTTATTATAATAGAAATCCCAGTAGTTCTTAACTTAGATTAAGAATCCCTTAAGCTTTCCTAGAGTATTATTAAATAAGGTAAATAAGTTAAGCTTAAGTTTCTTATATCTATTAACAATAATAAGCTAGGTATTAACTCTATTTTATAATATTTAGTTCTAATACTTAAGGTTAATAACCTAGGCTTAGGAAGTTTGAAAAGCTTACTAAAGTTCCTTAAATAATCTAATATTATTACTAAATACGGATTATATTTTCCTAAGCTCTTACTTAACCTTCTAAAGCTATTTATAAGAGTTATTCCTATTATTAAAATTATTATTCTTTATTCTAATATCTTTAAGTTCTCTAGTTATATTCCTAGTAAGCTATTATCCTAAGCTAAAAAGTAAAATAGATATAAGGTTAGTAATTAAAGCATAAGAAAATATAATATTATAATACTATTAGTAATTATTAAAAATTAACTTATTAAATAGGAGTAATTAAAGTATTATAATTAGCTATCGAATAATAGGTTTTTATTAATAGAAACTAAGGGATAACGCTTAATAAATAGTATTATCTTACTAATTTATATTACTAAGTTAGAATAGGAGTTAAAAGCTATAGTGATTAATTATAATCCTTATGAAGTAACATATAATTTAAGATAAGCTAAGAGTAACCTAGGGATAATTATAAAGTTAATTCTTAAAAAGCTATAGAAATCTATTCTTAAGCTAGGCTTAAGTCTATCCTATATATAAATCCTAAATATCCTTTTTTTCTACTCTAGAGTAATTACCTCCTTGTACTAGTAATTATAATTAGTTAGTAATACTAACTAATTACTTATTAATTATTCCTTCTTATACTCTACTAATTACTAATTATTCCTTTTTATATTTTACTAATTACTTCTTATCTTATTATTATATAACTTATATTATAGTTCTTTTATACTAAGTGAGGCTTATTATTCCTATATTATTCTCTATATAAAGGTCTTCTAGGCGCTAGTAGTGCCTATAGGGCTATCCTAGTTTGTATGCTTCTAATAGGTTATAATATTATAGCGCTTCCTAGCCTATAGCGTTTTATAGCTTATAGCAGCGTTTTATAGCTCATCGCAGCGTTTCGTAGCTTATAGCAGCGTTTCGCAGCTTATAATAGTATTTCGCAGCTTACTATAGCGTTTCGCAGCTTACTATAGCGTTTCGCAGCTTACTATAGCGTTTCGCAGCTTACTATAGCGTTTCGCAGCTTGCTATAGCGTTTAATAGCTTGCGGTAACATTTCGCAGCTTATAGCGTTTCGCAGCTTATAGGTTATAGTAGCTTGCAGCAGTATTTCCTAGCTTGTAGTAGCATTTAGCAGCTTGTAGCAGCATTTAGCGGCTTGCAGCAGCATTTCGCAGCTTATAGCGTTTTATAGCTTGCAGCGTTTTGCAGCTTGCAGCAGCGTTTTGCAGCTTGTAGCAGCGTTTTGCAGCTTATAGCAGCGTTTTGCAGCTTGCAGCAGCGTTTTGCAGCTTGCTGCAGCGTTTTGCAGCTTACAGTAGCGTTTTGCAGCTTGCAGCAGCATTTAGCAGCTTGCAGCAGCATTTCGCAGCTTATAGCGTTTTATAGCTTATAGCGTTTTGCAGCTTGCAGCAGCGTTTTGCAGCTTATAGCAGCGTTTTGCAGCTTATAGCAGCTTGCAGCAGCATTTCGCAGCTTATAGCGTTTTATAGCTTGCAGCGTTTTGCAGCTTGCAGCAGCGTTTTGCAGCTTATAGCAGCATTTAGCGGCTTATAGCAGCATTTCGCAGCTTATAGCGTTTTATAGCTTGCAGCGTTTTGCAGCTTGCAGCAGCG
>JAOQIF010001169.1:0-25366 GCA_026260285.1 Colletotrichum sansevieriae
GTAGAAGGATCTAATAGAGTATTAATAGATAGAATATAGGAAGCTTTAGTTTTATTTTTATTTATAGCGGATATATTTGATAGAACTGGGCAGTCTTTTATAGTTATAAGAGCTCTTTCTTTATCTGCTACCCATTTATATAGTTCTTGCTTCTCTTTAGGTATAGTGGGTAATTCTTCTATTAGCTTGGTTTTATTATTATTATTGTTATTATTATTATTATTATTACTTCTTTGATTCAAGTCTTGTGGTCCGCTGTATGTGTCACGTGTATTATCTTGTATATTTTCAATATTAAGAGAGTTATATTTTATAGAGTCCTTTATAATAGTAGGCTCTTTTTGTTTAGAAGTAATAAAAGTATTTTCTATTATTTTAATATCCCTTGTCCAGAGAGGTTTTCTCTTCTATAGATCAAAGACTTTATATATATTATTATTATAGTTAATAATAACACCTTTATAAGCTCTAGTTGAAAGCTTTTTTATAGAGGGGTCTTTATTCTTATAGTAGCAAATACTACCCCATGTAGCTATATTAGCTATATTCGGCTTTGTATTAAAAGCAACTTCAAAAGGTGTTTTATAGTTTAATGCTGAGTGTGGTGTTCTATTATATATATATACTGCTGCTAAAGCAGCTTCTCCCCATAAGTAGTATGGTAGATTAGATGTTATTAGCAATGCTCTTATCTTATTTACTATAGTCCGTATAATACGCTCTATAATACCATTAGGTTTATGCGTATAGGGGACTTTTATATTATGGTTAATACCTTTTATTAGGTACGTATGGTTTATTATTTTATTATTAAATTCAGAACCACCATCTATATCGAATTCTTTTATATTATTTTGGTTTATGTTAACCTTATTGCAATATTCTAATACTGCTTGGTTTACTTCACCTGCTTCCTTAGTCTTTAAAAGCTTTATATAAGCTAATCTAGACTTTCGTTCTATAAATATTATAAACTATCGATATTTATCGTAGGTTGCAGGGGTTATAGGACCGCAGAGGTCTGAAGCAACTTTATAATATAGAGGATATTCCTTATTATAGTTATCAGCTATTTTATTAGCTTTATTTATAAACTTTGCTTTATTATAAGTTTCGTAGTTATTAAGATCAACCTCTTTATAGTTATCTTTATTTATATTATTTATTATATTATTAAGTAGTTTATTTAAAGCTTAGTTACTTATATGACCTAGTCTTTTATACTAGGTTAGAAACTTATTATCTTTTATTTCAGATTCATTATAGATCTTTTTATGTTTATATTGAGTCTTCTGTAATATATTTATATATTAACTACTTTATAAAGCTTTAGGCTTAGAAGTAATAGTCTTTAAAGGTAATTGATATAGTTTAGACTTTATCACCCCCTTATAAAGAGTCTGATTATATTGTAAACTATATAAGATTATAGTGTCTTCATAGAGTATTGAAGCAATCTTATATTGCTTGAGTCTTTTTTGACTAATTAAGTTAATACTAAGTTGCGGCATATAATAATAGTCTTTTAGGATAAATACTTTATGATATAATAGGAACTATATTGCAATATCACCTTTTAGATATATATTAAGGTGCTTTGCTTCTCCCTATCTAACCTTATAGTTTATATTTATAGAGTTTATAAATAGTGACTTATCTGTTATTATATGAACAGAAGCACCAGTATCCAAGTAGAAGTCAGATTTTGATTTATTTATATATCTAGTTTTCCTAATAGTATCTATAATTATATCACCTAGAAGGTTACTATTAGTTATACTATTATTATTTTTATGACTTAGAGATAAACTTACGTTTTCCCATTCTACTCTTTCTTCTTCTTCCTCAATAGGAATATCTATAGCCATAGGGTCTAGAAGAGTCGTATTAACTTCTTGAGTTATATTGACTTCTTCTATATCCTCATCTGAAGAATCTTCTTCAGTAATAGCTTTTTTAGCTATTAAGGCTTTTTAGGCTTTATATAGAGCCTTCTTAGATTTATTAGGTTCAGACTTTATAATCTTTCCTTTATCCTTAAGTTTCTAATGAGAAGGAGCCTTATTAGGATTTAAGAAGAAACAGTCTTCAACCTTATAGTTCTTTAATTTGCAGTGAGTGCAAAAGAGTCCCTTAGTCTTTTTCCAAGGTTTCTTAGACTTAGTCTTATCCTTAGTATATAAGATAGTTGAAGAGACTTTTCTCTTTGCTTTATTAATGAGATTAGCAAAAAGAGACTCAATTGTGAAAGACTCTAAGTCATTTCTTAGAGCTTAAGTTATGTTAGTTATAAAACCTTTATACTTATCATCCAGACTATTTAAAACCCAGGCTATTATAACTAGCTTAAGTAAAGCTATAGTCTTAAGGGCAAGAGTGTCTATAAGCTCTTTAACTTTATTAAGATATTCCTCTATAGAAGGAAAGTCTTCTAGAGTTATATTAAAGAACTCTTTGCAGGTTAAGTATTCTGAGGTAAAACCTATAGGCTCATAGAGCTCTTTAAGTTTAACCCAAGCTATAACGCCTATAAGAGAGTCTTTTATAACTCTTAATAGTAAATCTTCATATAGAAGCTTCATATATACTAAGACCTTAAGATCTGCTTCCTTTTGGGGTGTAGTCCTAGGCTCTTCCGTTAAACTAGCTTTTATATCCTTACTAATAAGTAGAGCCTCAAAGCGAGTTGCCCATACTTAGTAGTTAAGACTGCCAGATAAACAGGGGATATGCTTCTCTATAGTTGAAAAGAAGTTATATAGACTAAGTAGTCTAACTAGTTGAGAAGAGATTCTTAACAACTATATAGAGTATATTACTCTATTATGAAGTAGTTCCTAATCTCTTTAAAGAGAAAGGAAAAGGATAGGCCAATTCAGATAAATCTGAAGTAGTAGAAAGAGTTGATCGTTGCAGAGTTGATCGTTATAGAGTTGATCGTTGCAGAGTTGATAGTTGCAATCTTCTAAGTGGCTGGGCTCATAACCACTTAGAACGAAGGAGTGCAGGTAGACGACGTTGATGAGATAAATAGATTGTATTATAGTGAATGATGATAATGATGATGATGATGATGATGATCTATCTCTCTAGGTAGGGAAAAGTGACCATATATATAGTTATGAGGTAGGTAACTAACCTATCCTAGGCTTAGTTAACTATTTATAATAGCCTTTACTAGCCTAAAGGTAACCTTTCGGTAGTAGGCTTAGCCTTTACTAGCCTGAAGGTAACCTTTCGGCAGTAGGCTTAGCCTTTACTAGCCTGAAGGTAACCTTTCGGCAGTAGGCTTAACCTTTACTAGCCTGAAGGTAACCTTTCGGCAGTAGGCTTAACCTTTACTAGCCTGAAGGTAATATATCGATAGTTACCTCTCAACTGTTATTTGAATCTTTAGTTAAGAAACCTCTTTTATATGTAATTATTAGACGTATAGTCTAAGTTTCTTTAGGCTCCTAAATATTATACTCTACTAGCTAGCCTTTCTACTTAACTAAATATAGGGGGCCCTTTAGCGCTTTCTTTTATAATATAATATCCTTAACTTCCTATTCCTTAGGGTCTTCTTTAAGGTCTTAAAGCTACCCCTTAGTAAGCTTTTAGCTATACTATAGTTTAGGTAAGGCGATAGAGAAGATATTATACGCCCTACTATACTTCTCTAGAAGTTATACTCTATATGTATTAAGGCTTATAACCTCTATAACTAGTAGAAGAATAAATTATAAGGTAAGCTTTCTCTAACCTCTTATAAATTAGAAGTTCTTTGTAAAGATTTTAATAATATCTCTAATACTATAAAATTACGCTTTTTTAGCGTTTATATTCTTTACTTAAACCTTAGTTATATACTACTAGTTCTTAGCTATCCTTTAGAAAACTTCTATTAGCTTCTTAAGCCTCTCTTTAACCCCTTAAGTTCTAATCTCTATATTTAGTAAGTAGAAGTTAATTATCCTAAGGTAGTACCCTATTAATACCTTAAATAGAGATTTATTAGTTATAATATACTTATTATTATTATATAAAAACGTAGCTTTAACTAATTATATTACCTACTGGTCCTACGAGCCTTTATTAAACTTTATAAGGTATATAGTTAATATCGAGTATATTCTCTCTATCTAGCTATCTATCTATAGATACTAAGCTATAGAAATTTAGCCTTATATATCCTAAGCCTTAGTCTAGTCTCACTAGAACTAGCTAGTAATTAGCTTATCCTAGTTACTAATTGTAAAGAGTATGGCTAAAGGCCTAAACCAGGAAAGGCTAGAATGCTGAAACGTAGATATCCGTTGTTATATTAGAACTATTGCTTAACCTTCTAAGTTTTTTCGCTTATAGAGTTTTTCTCTAAGGTATATTTATTCGCCCCTGACTTAGTAACGTTTTGCTAATAGCGTGGCTCTGCATCCTATACCCGCTATTATTCCTTATAATTACCCCCCCTTCTAAAGCCTTGGTCCCTAAGGTATACTAGTAGGGTAATATAGCTCTGCGTTGCTAACTATAGGGCGATAGTTTAGCGCCTTTATTATATTATTTACTATTGCTCCTTCCTATGCTAGATTTAGGCTACTATAGTAAATAACGTATTTTATTTTCTAGCGGTTTATATATTTTTGGATTTTGAGCATCGCTATTATTTTTTAATTAGTTACTAATAGTTATATAACCGTTTAGTAGTATATAGCTAGTAATTATTTAGCGTTATTACCTAGCGACGCTAATTATAAAAGGGTATCTATTTTTCGAGGTCTCCGACCTAGCTGGATTTTTCCCCCTTTAGTATCTCTTTTTCAACTTAATAGCCTTTATTATTTTTCTCTTTATTATCTATTCCGCGAGCTTTTGCTATAATTATTAATTTTCCCTATTCTTCCTTTTCTAGTTTATCTCTTTTATTATCGTTTTGCTAATTATTCTCTACTATATCTTATATTATATATATAAGCGCGGTTCTCGCTAAATACCTATATAATCCTGAAATCCTCTCTAGTAACCTTACTAGTAATACTAATAATAGCTATCCCGATCTTAGCTATCTCTATAGGATATATTAAGATATCGTTAACCTTCGCTATATATATAGCGAATATATGTAGAAATATATCTATTATAACTTCGATAAGAAGAAATATGCTACTATAAGTCTCTGCTAGTTCGCTACTAGGTTATTATATGCTAACGCCTAGTAGGTTCCTCAGGAGCTTTAGAGCATAGCCTAGATAACCTAGAATATATTCTACTAGATCTAAATTTAGGAATAGGAGGGTATCTTAACCCCTCTTTATTATTATTATATTCTCGCTTCCCTCGCTAACTATTTAGTAATATAGAAACGTATTATTAAGCTTATCTATAATCCTACTACTAGTAGTAATAGCTATAATATAGAGCAGCTCTAACTCCAGGAGCTCGCTTCTATCCGTGAGCACCTCGCCCTCGATATCTTAGTTTATATATACTATTGCTCGCTGCTCCCTCGCTAATTATATCCTATTAATAACTAGTTCTAGGTTAGTACCCTTTATAATAGTATTAATATCCTTAGCGCCTGAACGCTACCTAGCTGCTATATATTTATAATAATAATCCCGCTATATACCTCTATAATAAAATCGATTATCTAGTCGATAACCTTTTAATAAAACTAGTCCCTAAGCACCCTTATAAGCATAATATTAACTCCTTTCCTAAGTTTAATAAGTCGCTTTAAGACGACCTCCTTAAGTATGCTTCTAATAATATTCCCTCCTGCTTTATTGCTATTATTAGTATTTACCCCGTCTCTCGCGCCTTATATCTCTATACTCCTACTAAACGTAGCTAAGAGGATAGCAACGATTTAGCGAAAAAGGCTAGAAAGGCTAAGAAGATTAAGGTTACTATTATTATCTCTAATAATAGCTCTAGTAACGAGTCGGGTAGTAAAGTAGGTAGTAGCTCTAGTAGGGAGTCGGGTAGTAACCTAGGTAGTAAGTCCGGTGGTAAGTTAGCAGGTAGTCGGTCTGCAGGCGATAATAATAGGGATATTAGTAATATTAATAATACTAGCTTAGCAACTAGTCGCTATAGTGCTATTCGTAGTTATAGTAGTCGGGGTGCTCGCGCCTGTGACTATAGTTAGAAGTAAATAACTATTTAGATAGTTAGCTCCCTCCTTTTTCTTATAGGATAATACCCTTCTTTTGCTATAATATTAGTAATAATTCGCTACTTAATATAATTAATACTCTACTTCTTAATTTAGCTTCTATTCTATAGTCTTATGATTTATAATTAGCAACTCGTTGCTATAACCTTATAACTAGTTATCCTACTTTTTATAAAACCTCCTATGCTATCTATCGAACTTATAAATAGCCTCTTGCGCATTCGCTAAGTTCTCTATAGGCTCCTATATATTATATTCTATAAGCTATCCTACCTACTTAACTAGATATTATATATTATTACTAATACCTTGCTATATAATAATCTCTTCTACTTCCTATTCCTCTAGCTTATCCTCGAGCTCTAGGTATATAGGCGAACCTTTGCTACCTTCTTAGTAGTTATCCTATAGTTCTAATAAGGTAATAGAGAATATATTATATATCTATTAGTATTATAGTAGCAGATAGACCCTATATGCTTATATACTAACTAGTTCTATAATAGCTACTTATATAAACCTAGGTGCTAATTTCTTATTCTTAAACTAGAAGTTCTTTATTAATAGCCTAATAACCTATTCCTAATAGTAGGTCTAATCCTTATGCCTTATATTATAATACTTAGCTTATATCTTAGTAGCCTTCTGCTACTATTCCTAGGCCTTCTTGCGGAGTCTTGAAATATATTCGATTCGCTCCCTTACGCCCTATATTACAACCCTATTCATAGGAGCTACATATTCTACGCAACGCGGGTAGTACCTATATAGGGCCTCTATTAGCGAGTAGCTAGTAGTACTATAGCAACTATTATTATATATAAACTCCGCCTCGGGTAGCTAGACTGCCTATTCTTATAGCAAATTACTAGCATATACTTATAGATACTTTTCTAACGTCTAGTGCATCCTTTCTAACTACCTATTAGTTTAGGGATAGTATATAGTAGAGAGGCGGCGCTTAATAGCCCTCTCTCTCGTGAACTCTTCCTAAAATTAGCTAGTTAGGAGCTTATCTTAGTTGCTAATAATACCCTCTAGAGTACTAAAATAGCATTCAACCCGTTCGTAGATAATCTGCACTAGCTCGGCGGCTATTAGCTGCTTTATTATTAGGATAAATATAGCAAACTTAGTTATTTAGCATATAATAACGAGAACTACGTTATATTCTCCGCCTATATGCTAAGAGCTTGCTAGCAATCTAGTGATAAAGTCTATACTTATTTCCTAGAACGGGTATATAAGTAAGGATAGTAGTTATAATTTCCTATAAGGCTTATGCCTCGGAACGCGGTTCCCCTAGCATATATAGCACCCTATAACGTAATTATATATATCTATAGCTAAGTTTAGCTAATAGAAGTTCCTCGAGATTAACTCGGTAGTCTTATTTACCCCTATATAACCCGCCCTGCGGTTATTATAATATTAGCAAAGGATCTCTAGCCTCAGAGACCCTTCTTAGGGTATCTCTAGCTATCCCTTATAGAATAGGGTTCCCTAGCTATTAATTATCTAGCCCCTATAATCGCTAGCCGGTCTACACGCCCTCTCTGATTGCATCTAGTAGTATAAGTTATTAGCCTGCAGTCCGCGGATAAGATTCTCTATTGCTTCGGAGAGTTGCTAACTATCCGCTATTTCGCTCGTTATAAGCTCCCTTATAACCTAGCGTGGGATATATTACTATACTATAATAACCCTAGCTCTAAATAAGTCCTCTTAGTTAATAACCTCTTATTAAGCGTTCTCTATATCACCCCTTGCTCTTTAGCATTAGGTTATTATAGCTGCTATAGTTATAGTAATATTAGCGCGCTATAGAGCGCGATACTAACTAGAGACCGAGGCGTCTCCGCCCCTAGAGCTATCCGTCTAGAAGGGGCACCTCATACTAGCCCTTATAGCGTTAATAAATACTTTCGAGGTCTCTATACTACCTTATAGTATAATAATACTTATCTAAAGGTCTACTAGTAGTTTGCTAACGAGCTCTAGCTTCTTTACTAGGGTTAGGAGTATATTATTATACTTCACCTCTCCCTCTATATAGTCTAGCCTCTTAGATAGACTATCTGCTAGGTTTATAACCCCTGACTTATGCTCTAGGTTAAAGTTAAATACTAAGAGTTTATATACCTACCTAGCAAGCCTTCCCCGAAGGTCCTGCGCGGGTATGCTAATAACTCCCTTTAGCACCTAGTAATCTATTAGGATTATAAACTTCTTTAATATACCCTAAAGGTAATAAGCCTAATAGTTTAAACTCTCGATTATAGCAAGAAGTTCCTATTAGCTTACTTCTTAATACTACTCTATATTACTAAGCTTCTGCAAATAGTAGGCAACTAGTTGCTACTAACTATTAATATACTATAATAGGATACTAGATATAGCCTTTATAGAAGTATCTATCTTAACCCTTATCTCGCGGGTTAGGTCCTAATATTAGAGAATAATCGCTGAGTAGAAGGCGGCTTGAAGCCGCTCGAAGGCCTGCTAAGCCTCTTCCGGCTAGTGAAACTCGCCTCCTTTCTTATTATTCTCGCTACCCTTTAGTAGGGATATTATTAGGGCTATAATACCTGAATATCCTATAATAAACTTATAGTAGAAGTTATAGAATCTAAGGAAGACTAAGATATCTTAGTATATCTTTAGTAGCTTCTATTTAGTAATAGCTCGGATATAAATTTAATTTATTAATATACCCTTAGGTATAATAATATATCCTAGGAACTCTACCTGCTATTAGTAAAACCTATACTTACTAACCTTAGTATAGAGCTCCTATTAGCAAAGCCTATAGAGTACTTAGAGAAGGTCCTTTATATACTGCTCTCTTATCTCTAAGTAGACTATAATATTATCTATATAAGTAATATAATAGGTATCTAGCAGCTTAGCGAGCACTCGGTAAATATACGCCTAGAATATAGCTAGGGCGTTTATAAGTCTAAATAGCATAATAGTATTTTCGAAGTACCTATAATATATCCTAAATGCTATTTTCTAGCAATCCTCTAGCTTAATATGAATATAGTAGTATATATCTCGAATATCGATTTTCGAGATCTATTTCACTCCCCGAAGCCTATCTAATAGTTTGCTAATAAGAGGGAGTAGATATTAGTTCTTTATTATTACCTTATTTAGGCCTCGATAATCTATATAAAGGTATAAGGACCTATCTTTCTTAGGTATAAAAAGGATAGGGGCGCCTGCCTCGCTAGTTAAGGGTTAGATCCGCCCTATCGCTTAGTTATTAGCGATATATTAGCAAAGTTCTTCTAACTAATGCTTATTTAATAGGTAGATAGGCCTATATAGGGGTTTCTTCCCTTCGATTAAATCGATACTATATTCCGCACCCTCTAGGACTAGGTATTGCTTTGCTAACTATTCATTAAATATTACCCGTTCACTAGATAGTTCTAATAGTAACTCTATATCACCCTCTAAGATATCTTCTTCTTCTAGGGCCCCTATTAGCAGCTTATAGGGGGTGATATTCCCTAATATATAAATAATATAGGCCTTCTAGCTATTCTTAACGATCTCTTATATAAATACTAATAGCTTAGTAATACTAAAGTATTTATATTCCTAAGTATTTATCCGGGTATTAATTATAATACCCTCTCTTCCTATAGAGTATTATAATAGGAGAAGGTCCCCTGCTCCCTTAGGTCGGGGAGCTTTAGTAAAGAGTTGCTATATCTTCCTCGCTTCTCCTCCTAAGTTAATAAAGAAGAATATTAATTAGTATGTATTCTAGCCCGTTATAGATAACCTATTAAACCCTTCTAATATAGGGGTAATAGTTACTATAGGTTATAGTTATAAGGACTTAGCTAATCGGCTGCTAATAATATCGACCTGGGAATAGGAATCTATATCTATTACACTTAGAACGAGGAAGTGCAGGTAAACGTTGGTTTTAAAGTAACCCGTATAAGTAAGGGTTACTGAGGACTTTGTTGAGTGAATAAGGGTAATAGTAAAGTAAGGGGCTATATAGATAAATAGATCGTATTGTAGTGAATGATGATAATGATGATCTATCTCTCTAGGTAGGGAAAAGTGACCATATATATAGTTATGAGGTAGGTAACTAACCTATCCTAGGCTTAGTTAACTATTTATAATAGCCTTTACTAGCCTGAAGGTAGTCTTTCGGCAGTAGGCTTAACCTTTACTAGCCTGAAGGTAATCTTTCGGCAGTAGGCTTAACCTTTACTAGCCTAAAGGTAATATATCAGCAGTTACCTATTAACTGTTATTTGAATCTTCAGTTGAGAAACCTCTTTTATATGTAATTATTAGACGTATAGTCTAAGTATTACTACTTCTTATTTAGCAATATTCTAGAGAATAATCGCCTATCCCTTTATAGTAGCTCCCTTTAGGAGGGTATCTAGTTCTAATTTAGGCGCAGGGGTTATTAAAATAATCCCCCGGCTTACTCGTTTTCTAACGAATCGAGTTCCTTAACTCTTAAGAATTAGATTATATTAATCCTCGCCTTCTTAGTAAGTACTTAGTATCCTATTAGTATTTCGTTTGCGCTTTATCTCGTGCGTTTATCCGGGTAGTCTGCCCTCTTATACCCCTTTTGCTTATAGCTAAAGTATACTATATAATTAGATATTATAGGTTATATACTAGGGCTAGATATAGACCTATTCTAGTTAGATCCCTATATTACGCTGCTAACCTATTAGTAAGGCATCGGGCTTTATAAACCCCGCGTTGTCTTCTAGCTAGAACCCTGCTAGCCCGTCTTTTGACCCGACCTCGCTGCTAGGGGCCCCCTTAGGTTATGCTCTTCCCCTATATACCGTTTCTTACTTTCGCTTCGTAGAGGTTTGCTATCCTATTAGTAATATATCTCCTATAAGCATTTAGCTTCTATAGCTATATCTCTTAGCTTTTATATCTCAACTTTCTAACGTTCGAGTTCCCTATATAAGAATAGGGCTAATTAGAAGTATAGTATATAGGCCTTAGCCTTGCTATCTTCTATACCCTTGCTATCTTCTATACTAACTATACCTAAGTCCTAATATATCGCTAGCTATTTAGCAAAGAACTATATTAGTAACTATATCTCCTTCTACCTTATTATATCTAGCTTCTCATAATACCTTCGCTCTTAAAGCTCGGGGTTAATATAGTATTAGCAAGCAAATGCTATAAAGTTAGCCTATGCTAGGTCTCCTTCTAGCCCGGCTCTATAGTATCGCTACTAGGTCTATAGGGATAGGCTTATCTTCATAAGTGCCTATTAGACCTGCTGCTCCAGCATACTGCTAGCGCGTAGTTAGTTTCTATCCTTAATCGCTTAGATCTAGTTACTAACCTAGTTTATAGTAAAGTCCTCGGTTATAGTATAGTAGTTATATATAGGGGGCTTTTTATATTCTCTCTATAAGTATCTTAGCGCTAAGCGATTAGTAAGTTCTTATAGTAGGGTAGCGGTCTATTCCTCATGCTGCTATTATTATAGATATATCTATTCCATGAGGCTCTCCTATTATTTCTATAGTAACCCTATAGCCTAAGTAAGAACGCTAGAGATACTAGCTTCTTAGGGTATCCCGGGCGGGGTACCCTATTAACTACTACTCGCTATCCTTTCGCCCCTCGAGGGGTAGTCTGCCTAGTCTAATGCTAGCTAGGACCTAGCCTAACCCCTCGGGGTTATTCCTCCCGCTATATTATCACTAGGGTTATCTATTCCCCTAGCGTAGTATCCGCGCTATATTCCCTATATCTCAGGGCTTAGCGAATAATTAGTATCTTATTAGCTAAAACCCTATTAGTTATATTCTATATACCTAGCCCGGAGTTTATTATAGTTAAACTCTATTACTAAATTATTAGTATTTTATTACTAATTCGCTTTAGATATTCTAACTAGCGCTAGTTTCTTAAATCGAGGTAGAAGCAATAGAATTATAAAGAGTATAGCTAAAGGCCTAAACTAGGAAAGGCTAGAATACTAAAACGTAGATATCCGTTATTATATTAGAACTATTGCTTAACCTTCTAAGTTTTTTCGCTTATAGAGTTTTTCTCTAAGGTATATTTATTCGCCCCTAACTCGCCGACGTTTTGCTAATAGCGTGGCTCTGCATCCTGCACCGGCTATTGTTCCTTATACTAATAATAGCTTTAGGTATATTATAATAGTATTTAATCTCTTGGTATAAGATTCTCGCTAAGCCTATAGCGTCTAGTTACTTAGTAGTTACTAGGAACTAAGATACCTTAGTTATTTAGTATATAATTACTAGGATTATACTATATATAACTCTATTATCCTAGCGACTCTCTAGTAAGCTAATAAGAAAGTCCAGAGAGATCTATTAAAAGGGGTATACTAGTAGTTCTAATATTTATAATAGCCTATATAGTTTATATTATACTATATATACCCCTTAGTAGCGTAGGTACTTAGCAATATATTATTATATATCCTCTATTAAATATAGCTAATAAAACTTGTATAGAATAAGTTTTATTATCTTATTTACCCCTATATACCTTAATCTAGGCGTATTATAGTAGTTTTTTAGAATTTTATAGCAGAGGGATCCCTCTTCTAGGATAATAAGTCTCCTTCTAAACTAAAGGATATTATTCTTATTAAGTCTATACCCTTAGTATACCCTGGCGTCTTAGCGAACCTTAGCTATAATATCTCTATAGAAGTAGTCTTTAGCCTATAGTCTACTAACTATCTATTTAAGATCTACGCCTAGCTATAGTATATATATTATTTTATCCTAAATAAGCTCCCTTATTATAGTATATAGGATATATTATTCCGGTATAGTAACTCTAGCTCCCCCTAAGTCCTCTAGTATATCGCTATTCTTTCGTAGAGTAATTAGTATAATATCTATATATACTTTATAGGTAATAGCGCTAATATATATAGTATTACGTAGTGAAGTATTAGTACTCTCTTAGGGTGGTACTAACCTAAGGGTGAGGATCCCTTAACCTTAGAGCTAGCCCTCTAGTAAGGTTTTTATATACTTCGCTAGATAGCCTAGATATAAGTCTTGATAGCTACTATTTCTCCTTTAAGCTTAGTAATATATTAGCGATTTATTACTAAAAGCTAGCTAATAAGCCTAAGCTTCTTACTAAGGGTAGGAAGTATATTATCTACCTTAGCGTCTTCTACTATATACTTAGGGCGTTATAATAGTCCGTCTACTAGGTTGGTTACCCCTAATTTATATTAGATCTTAAAAGTTAAGGCTAAAAGGCGATATACCTTTCGCGTAAGCATTCTATAAATATCCCGCGCGGGTATAATAAGTACTCCCTTTAGTATAATATAGTCTATAAGTACTAGGAATTTCGTAGGGAGTCCTTATAGGTATTACGCCTAGTAATCTAGGCTCTCTATAATAATAAGAAGTTCTTATTACTCTATAGCCTAGCGCCTCTCTATATTTAATAGTTTTCTTAACTAAAAGACTACTAGGTATTAGACTATGTCATATTTCTATAAAAATATACTAAATACTATTTAAGTAGATATATTAATCTTAATTCTTATTTCTAGTATTAAGTTATAATATCTTAGAATTAGAGCTTTACTAAATACTCTCTAAAATATCTTAAATACTATTTACATCTCCCCTATCTAGATAAAGGCTCCTAACTTTATATTATTCTAGCTCCCTTTAAGTGCGCTATTTATAGGGGCTATAATATAGAAATACCTTATTATAAATTTATAATAGAAGTTATAGAAGCCAAGGAATACTTAAATATCTCTAAAAGATTCTAATACTAGCTATTTAGTAACTATTTAGACTTATTCTAGATCTATTCTAATACTATCTTGTAAGGGATTAGGATTACAGCGCTGAAGATTAGGATACGGCGCCGAGCCGGCGCCGAACCGGCGCCGGGCCTCCGCCGAGGTTCAACCGCATTAGTCAGCCGAGCCGAGCCGAGCCCTAATAAGGGGCTCCGCACGCATAAGTAGCTAGAAGGGCTAACTTATCTTCTATAATATAACTACCCCCTATATTACTACTGCTCTTTCCTTCCCCAGCCTAGCCTTTTATAGGCTATAACCCTCATAATTAGATAAGTTCTACCTAATTATACGGGCAGCTAGCTCCGGAATGAGTAGCAGTATGAGATCAGGCTGCTGAGGCGTCGCTAGCGCCTCTGCACCTAATAAGCTAAGTGAAAATTTTGCTTCCGAGACCCCTCCGGGGTCGGGGATAGTAACAACTACGGGCCCCGACATAGCCCTCATCGCCGAACTTATCGCAACCATTCGGCGCTAAGCCGACTAAAACGATGCGCTTATTCGGGCCCTATCTGCACGCCCTACGCCGGTCTCCGAGACCTCCGAGACCCGGGCCTGTGAATACGAACGCCCTCCGGCGTATGCTTGCGGAACCCTCGCTAAAGATAGTATGCTAGCCTAAACCTGCGATTAGCTAATAGCTATAGAAGATAATAACGACCTCTAGCCCGGAGCCTCCGAGCTATAGAAGATCTAGTAGGTACTTATAAGGGTAACCGCTAGGTTATAGATATAATAGCGCTACTACTATACTAGCCTTACCGATCTGACGTGGGCTAACTTCTCTGCATTTATCTGCTAAGAGTATATCGACCCCGGACTATAGGAATGCTAGCTATATAGCCTCCTCGATAACCTTTAGCAGGAACCTAGCTAATAGCCCCTCTAGTTCTTCGCTAAGTAGTCAGCGATTTACTAAGCCCTTAGAACCCCGGACTTCGAAGAGTCCTAGGCCTAAGCCCTCACCTTTTACTTCTAGCTTTTACCCCGGCTTTAGCAGGGCCTCGAACGCTAGAAATTCGATATATAGCAGCTGCGCGCTGTAGCTACTGCTATAGAGTAGCTATAGGATATATACCCGGAGCGGATCGCAGAGCCCGCCCCGAAGAGGGCTCGTTTTAACCGCAGCAGCCCCGATGCCCCGGGCGGCGCGTGCTAAAAGTGTAGTAGGACTAACTACCGCGAAGCTGACTACTAGGCCGACCTATAGTATAAAGAGTGCTATAGGAAGGGCTACCCTACCGATTAGTACTAGTTCCGCGAACCGGTCGCCGGGCCCTCAGCAGACCCGGGCAGCCCCCGCATAAGTATTAAAGCTATTATAGCAGCCCCTAGGAGAGGCATATAGATTGCAGAGGATAGCGTTTTCAAGCTATATATATCAGAAGACGAATAGACTACTACCGCCGAGCCCTCGGGGCATCGGTAAGCAAAGCCCGCTAGCCGCAGGGAAAAGCCCGAAGCCGGGCGGAAGCCGCGGTAACTAGGTAAAAGACCCGAAGGCCTGGAGACCGCACTATAGAGGGTTTAAATCCCCACGTAGGCGTATAAAGCCCGCTGGCTGTAGGGAAAAGCCCGAAGCCGGGCGGAAGCTGCAGTAACTAGGTAAAAGACCCAAAAGCCTAGAGACCGCACTACAGAGGGTTCGAATCCCTGCGCAGGCGTACGAAGATAATAGACCGCCGAGTGCCCAGGGGGCCTCTAGCGAAGCTATAGTAACTAGGTGAAAGACCCGAAGGCCCGGACCTAAGAAATACAAAATAGACCAATTAGAAGCGCTATAGAGGGTTCGAATCCCCGCGCAGGCAGGAGTTTTATGGAGTTTTATGGATTATTAGACTTAGAGACTAAGCCCTCTAGAGGGGGGGTAATTATAAGGGATTAGGATTATAGCGCTGAAGATTAGGATATAGCGCTGAGCTAGCGCCGAACTAGCGCCGGGCCTCCGCCGAGGTTTAACCGCATTAGTCAGCCGAGCCGAGCTGAGCCCTAATAAGGGGCTCCGCACGCATAAGTAGCTAGAAGGGCTAACTTATCTTCTATAATATAACTACCCCCTATGTTACTACTGCTCTTTCCTTCCCCGGCCCGGCCTTTTGTAGGCTATAACCCTCACATATCTTAAGTAATATAAAACCTTAAGAAGTCTACTTCTATTTAATAAAAGTTATACTTCTTTAGTTTTATAAATAATTTAATAACCTTTATGTAGTATAAGGCTATATAGAGGTCCTTTATATATTATTCCCTAGTATCTAAGTAGATTAGAATATTATTTAGGTATGATAGTATATATCTAGTAAGTCGGTAAGCATTTAGTAAATAAACGCTTAGAATATTACTAGGGTATTAATAAGCCTAAATAATATTATAATATACTTAAAATACTTATATTAGGTTCTAAGTATAATTTTCTATTTATTTACCTTATTAATTATAATTTAGTAGTATACTTTACTTAAATTAATCTTAGAGATAAATTTCGCTCTAATAAGCCTACCTAAAAGCTTACTAATCAATAGGAGAGAATACTAGTTCTTAATTATAATTTTATTTAATCCTCTATAATCTATATATAATTATAAGCTACTATCCTTCTTAGGTATAAATAGGACTAATACTCTAGTAGAACTAGTAGAGTAGTAGATATAAGTAGCTACCTCTATTCCCTAAATATATTTAGTAAGGGTTTATAGTTATTCTACTAATATAGAGTATATTAGCCTATATAGGGGCTCCTTACTAGGCTTTAGCTCTATATAATATATTACTCCCTTTAGCCTAGGGACTCTCTTTATATTTTCTTTATTTAAAATATTAATAAAAGCTTAAAGCTCCCTTAAGATTTCCTTTTCTTACCCCTTATCTAGTAAGTATTTACTTAAAGGTATTAATATCCTTCTTATTAAGGCTTAGGGCGCTTATAAGGTATATAATATAAGCCTTTTAGCTATTTTTTATAATTTCTTAAATAACTACCCCTAGGTTAGCGAGCGAGATATATTTATATAACTAAATATATATATAAGTATCTATATAGATACCTTTCTAGCCTATAGAGTTATTAAATAGGAGGATATCTCTTATCCCTTTAGAGTATAAGCCTATAATAAAGGCTTAGTAAATCTTCTATAAGTAGCCTTAGCTATTTATAAGCAAGATAATAAGCTAATAAACTTTACTTATAGGTATAGGCCTTCCTTAGAAGTCTACTAGCTCTAGAGCTATAATACTAGTAGCCTCTTTTAGTTAGAGCTTCTTAATAAGGTCTTCTTATATAATATTTATCACGGTGCTAGGTTGGACCAACCTGAATTCTGGGTCACGTGACCGCTGAGTCACGTGATCTCCAGGCGAGCCTTCAGCCTTCCGGGGCTGCGCCAGCCTACAGATAGACTTTTCCCCTCTTTAACGCAGAATCCACTCAATACAGCGCAATTGAAGTATGCCAACCTTCGCCCATTTGCTGTTCGTGACAATATTAATTATAATATAGGTATTTATATTAAGTTATAGTTTAACTTTACTATATACTTAAAGTATAAGCGCCTATTCTTTGATAGTTTAGCCTATTAGAACTAAAGCAATTTCTAGCGTAATACCCCTTAGGGTTACTTCTATACTTACTTATTTCCTAAGTCTTTAGTATTAGTTATATAAGAGATTATAATTATACTTATTCCGCTCTATCTTAGGTTTAGATTCTAGTTACTATCTATTAGCTATATATAGGTTTTAATATAGTTAGGTAAGATATACCTATACTTCTTATCGTTATAATATTAGGGCCCCTAGGACTTAGGTAGCTTACTACTAGAGCTAGGTATTATATAGAGGTTTACTAAGTAGTCGCTCCGGGATAGGGTCTCTAGATAATATTCCCTTAGGTTAGCTAACTAAGGGGATTATAAGCCGCTCTTATAAGGGTAGTCTAGTAAACCTAAGTATAATTACTTATATAACTTAGAGCAGCTAGTAGGCCTTCCTATATATCTCCCCTTTATAATCTTCTATAGCCTCTATATATATAGGGCGATAGTATATATATTAATATAATTAATGTATTATTTGTGAAGCTTATCTTTTAAGAACCTAATAAGGCCCTAAAAGAAGGTATATATATTTATACTACCTATATTTAGCTTACTAAGTGCTTAGTTAATAGCCTCCTAATAAGCCTAATATATAATAAGCTTCTTATTATTCTTCTAATAGTACTATCTTAAGGTATTATAGTAATTCTATTCTTAGAGTTTAGATATAATATACTACCCTCTTACAAAGATTCTAAAGTCTTCCTATATTAAGTTAATTTCTTTCTCTATAGGATCTATAAGTATTCGCTAATAAGTCTATTATTCTATTTATAGAGTATACTCTATTATACTTAGCGCCTACTAGATATACTAGCTATTAGAGTAGCTAGAATAGTACTTATAAGCTTCTTCTATTATAATAAGCTAATCTTCCCTTATTATACTAATAGACTTATAAATAAGGTAGGCTATACTATAATTTAGGTATTTCTTATAAATCTTAGTAAATATTTAGTAGGCGCTTAGTTACTTAATGTGAGGTTATAGCCTACAAAAGGCCGGGCCAGGGAAGGAAAGAGCAGTAGTAACGTAGGGGTAGGTTATATTATAGAAGACAAGTTAGCCCTTCTAGCTACTTATACGTGCGGAGCCCTTTTTAGGGCTCGGCTCGGCTCGGCTAACTAATATAGTTAAACTTCAGCGGAGGCCCGGCGCTAGTTTAGCGCTAGCTCGGCGCTATAATCCTAATCTTCGGCGCTATAATCCTAATCCCTTATAATTACCCCCCCTCTAGAGGGCTTGGTCTCTAAGTCTAATAATCCAAGTTTAATAATCCATAAAACTCCTGCCTGCGCGGGGATTCGAACCCTCTGCAGCGTCTCTGATTAGTCCTTTTTATCTCTTAGGTCCGGGCCTTTAGGTCTTTCACCTAGTTACTACAGCTTCTGCCTAGCTTCAGGCTTTTCCTTATAGCTAGCAGGCCTTTAGGTCTTTTACCTAGTTACTATAGCTTCCGCAAAGCTTCAGGCTTTTCCCTGCAGCTAGTAGGCTTTGCCTACTAATACCTGAGGGCTTAGTAGTAGTAAAATATATATAGCTTAAAAACGCTATCCTCTATAATCTATATACCTCTCCTAGCAGGGATATCTATAACCTTAGCTATTAGTAGTATGCTTAGTATTAAGTATAACGCCTATATAGCTTTAATACTTATGCAGGGGCTGCCTAGGCCTGCTGAGGGCCTAGCGACCAGCTAGTAGAAATAGTACTAATTAGTAGGGTAGCCCTTCTTATAGCACTCTTTATACTATAGATTAGCCTAGTAGTTAGCTTTATAGTAGTTAGTCCTACTATACCTTTAGCATATGCTACTCGTTGTATCTAGGCTACTATAGTTAAAACGAGCCCTCTTTAGGGCAGGCTTATTAGTAGCTGCTCGCGCTAGTAGCGCTACGGGCTCTATAAACCGCTCTAGGTATATATCCCATAGCTGCTCTATAATAGTAGCTATAGCGCGTAGCTACTATATATCGAATTTCTAGCATTTAAGGCCCTGCTAAAGCTAGGGTAAAAGCTAGAAGTAAAAGGTAAGGGCTTAGGCCTAGGACTCTTTGAAGTCTAGGGTTCTAAGGGCTTAGTAGATCGCTAACTACTTAGCGAAAAACTAGAGAAGCTATTAGCTAGGTTCTTATTAAAAGCTATTAAGAAGGCTATATAGCTAGCGCTCTTATAGTCTAGGGTTAATATATTCTTATTAAATAAATATATATAAGGGACTGGATACCCAGACCGGAGAAGCCGGAGACGCCTCGGCTAGTATAGGCCGAAGGGATAGAGAGGCCTATAGGTCTAGGGCATAGAACCCTTATAGCAAAAACCTAGCGAATACTTATTAAAAGCTAGAAATAAAGGATCTTAGAGGAAGTAAGCAAAAGTAGTATAATAAGACTAATCCTACCTTTTAGGTACTTCTGCTATTAGTTTAACCTAACTATAGCTCTTAGCCCCTCGATACCTTTATAATTCTTTTGCTTCTACCCTGCTTTAGGAAAGTTAGTAATAATAATAATACTATATACCCGAGTAATACCTACTAATTAGGCTAAAGAACCTATACCTAATATTCGCTAAGAGTAGAGCGAAATAGCCTATATAAACCTATATAAAAAAGCTAACCCTAGCGAGCAATTAGAGGATAATACGAGCTAATAAGGGGAGGTAAGAAGCTATGCTTTAAGCGAGGCTAGGGGCCCCGAAGAGAATAGGCTATCTATGCTAAATATTTGCTATATAGATAATAAGTATATATAGGAAAATAGGGAATATAAGACCCCTCTCTATAGACCGGACGGGCTAATAGGCTAGATATCTATAGCTATAGCTAATAGGCTAGCCTAAGCTAGAGGGCTAGATAAAGCAACTAGCTAAGTGCTAATATAATAGATTATAATTATAATAGCTAACTAATAGGAGCTAATTGCTACTATATTAAGTAACCGAGCTCCTACTAAGCGATCGCCTAAGGTTTATAAAAAACCCCTAAATTATAATATAATATACCTTACTAGCAAATCTACTAGTATAATAAGGGAAGATTAGCTCGTTATAGTTAAAGAGGCTTATAAGCACCGCCCTAGCTACTCTAATAGCTAATATATCTAGTAGGCTTTGAGTATAATAGAGCATACCCTATAAATAAAATAGTAGAATTATTAGCAAATACTTATAGATAAGTTAGGGAACTAGATAGACCCTAAATAGGAAGACTTTAGAATTTTTATAAGAGAGTAGCATATTATACCCGAGCTCTAAGAATAGAACTACTATAATACTCTAAGATAGTGCTACTAGAAAGATAATAAGAAACTAATTATATACTAGGCTCGATAGGAGTTTATTAACTAAGTACTTAGCGAGCTGAGCACTAGTAATATAAAGGTATATGCCTTCTTTTAGGGCCTTATTAGGACCCTAAAGGATAAACTCTTTAAGTAGGATATTAACTATACTAATATATATACTATTGCCCTATATATATAGAGATTATAGGAGATTATAGAAGGGAGACGCAGGGGAATATCCGCTAGCTGTTCCGAGTTATATAAGTAACTATACTCAGGCTCTCTAGACTACCCTTATAAGAGCAGCTTATAACCCCCTAGGTTAATAAACTCAAGGGCTTGCTACCAAGAAACCCTATCCTAGAACAACTACTTAGCAGATGCTCGTGCAACGCCTAGCGCTAGTAGTATATCTATTAACTCCTAGGGACCCTAATACTATAACTATAAGAAGTATAGCTATATCTCCTCTAATTATACTAAAACCCGTATATAGCTAATAGGTAGCAATTAGAACCTAAACCTAAGATAGGGCGGGATAAGTATAATTATAATACCTAGCGTAACTAATACTAAAGACTCGGGAAATAAGTAGGTATAGATATAACCCCGAGGGGTATTATGCTAGAAATCACCTTAGTTCTAGTAAGATAGATTTTTAAGGGATAGGTATTAGCGCTCCGAGTATCTAGTAAAGTTAAACTAGAGGTTAATATAGATACTTATATAGTAATAGATATAATATAAGAAGATCTTATTGAGAGGCTCTAACTAAAGGAGGCTACTAGTATTATAACCCCTGAATTAGTAGATTTCTAGGGAAGGCCTATACCTATAGGCAAGGTCTATTAACTTTTATTCTTCTTTATAGATAATCGGGGTTACTTATAGAAGATTTGCTAAGCTTTTATTATAAGTCCTCGCTCTAAAGGAGCAGGAGATATCCTTCTATCTAATAACTTAATAGGATAGGAAAGCATCTATATAGATACCTATATATATATCTAGTTATATAAGCCCCTCTTGCTTACTAAGCTAGAAGTAATTATCTAAGAGATTATAGAAAATAGCTAATAAGCCTATATTATATACCTAATAAGTGCTATAAGCCCTAATAAGAAGGATATAAAGTCCTTAGGCGAGGATTTACTAGATAATAAGCAGGAGAAGAAGATTCCTAGGGAACTTTAAGACTTTATTAATATTTTTAATAAGGAGAATATAAAGAAAGTTCCGAGGCTAAAGGGAGTAGTATACTATATCGAACTAAAACCTAGCAAGGAACCCCTATATAGACCTATATACCTTATATTAGTAGAGTAGTTATAAACGCTTGCTAAGTATATCTAGGATATAGAGGTAGTAGGCTATATATACTGCTTAACTAGCTCTATAGGAGCACTAGTACTATTTATACTTAAGAAGGATAGAAGCCTATAACTATATATAGACTATAGGGAATTAAATAAAATCATAATAAAGAACCGTTATTCTCTACTACTAATTAGTAAGCTTCTAGATAGACTTGCTAGAGCAAAGTTTATTTCTAAGATTAACTTAAGCAAGGTATACTACTAAATTATAATTAATAAAGTAGATAGGTAGAAAATAGCATTTAGAATGCGATATAAGTATTTTAAGTATATTATAATACTATTTAGGCTTACGAATACCCTAGTAACTTTTTAGGCGTATATTTACTAAATATTCGCTAACTTTTTAGATACTTGCTATATTATATACCTAGATAATATTCTAATCTACTTAGATATAAGGGAATAGTATACTAAGGACCTCTATACTATCTTATACTACCTAAGGGCTACTAAGCTATTTATAAAACTAAAGAAGTATAACTTCTACTAGATAGAAATAGATTTTCTAGGGTTCTATATTACCTAAGATAGTATTAGGATAGACCTAGATAGAGTCTAAGTAGTTACTAAATAGCTAGTATTAAAGTCTTTTAGAGATATCTAAGTATTCCTTAGTTTTTATAACTTTTATTATAAGTTTATTATAAGATATTCTTATATTATAGCCCCTATGAATAGCACGCTTAAAGGAAGCTAGAATAGCATAAAGTCAGGAGCCTTCGCTTAGATAGGGGAGATATAGACTATATTCGAGATACTTCGGAAAGCATTCGCTAAAGCCCTAATACTAAGATACTATAACCTAGCGTTAGAAACTAGGGTTAAGACTAATATATCTACTTAGGTAGCATTTAGTATGCTCTTATAGAAGCATAATATAATTTAGCACCTAGTAGCCTTCTAGTTAAAGAAGCTCTTAGATATAGAGAGGCGCTAGGCTATAGGGTAATAGGAACTCCTTATTATTATAAAAAGTTTAGATTACTAGGCGTAGTACTTATAAGAACTCCCCGAGAAATTCGTAGTATTTATAGATTATATAGTGCTAAAAGGAGTGCTCGCTATGCCTATGCAGGATATTTATAGAAGACTTATATAATAGGTTTACTACTTATTAGCATTTAACTTTAAAATCTAATATAGGTCGGGGGTTATTAATCTAGTAGATAGATTATTATAACGCCCTAACTATATAGTAGAAGATACTAAGGTGGATAATATACTTCCTACCTTTAGAAAGAAACTTAGGCTTATTAGCTAGCTTTTAGTAAATATTTACTAATATATTACTAAGCTTAAAGGAACTATAGCTATTATAAGAACTTATACCCGAGCTATCTAGCGAAGTATATAAGAACCTTGCTAGAGGGCTAGCTCTAAGGTTAAGGGATCCTCACCCTTAAGTTAGCACTACCCTATAATAGGTACTAATAAGCTACTATATACGAGTATATATATTAGCGCTATTACCTATACAAAAGCATATATAGGTACTACGCCGACTACTCTACGAGAGAATAGCAATAGGCCAGAGGACTTAGAGGGAGCTAGGGTTACTATACCGGAATAGTATATCCTATGTGCTATAACAAGGATAAAACGGCTTATATACTATAACTAGGCGCAGATCTCGAATAAATAATTAGAAAACTATAGGCTAAAGACCCCTTCTATAGAGATATTATAGCTAAGGTTCGCTAGGACGCTAGGGAATACTAAGGATACCGAGTTAATAAGAATAATATCCTTTAGTTTAAAAGAAGACTTATTATCCCAGAAGAGGGATCCCTCTGCTATAAAATCCTAAAGAACTATTATAATATACCTAGATTAGGGTATATAGGAGTAAATAAGATAGCTAAGCTAATCTTATAAAAGTTTTATTAGCTATATTTAATAGAGAACGTATAGCAATATATTACTAAGTGCCTATACTACTAAGGGGTGTGCATACTATAGCATAAGCTATATAAGCTACTATAAATACTAGAACTACTAGTATACCTATTCTAATAGATTTCTTTAGACTTCTTAACTAGCTTGCTAGAAAGTTACTAAAATAACGGAGTTATTTATAATATAATCCTAGTAATTATATATTAGATAACTAAAGTAGCACAGTTCTTAGTAATAACTAAGCGACTAGATGCTATAGGTTTAGCGAGGATCCTATATTAAGAGATCGAGTGCTAATATAGCATACTAGAGGTTATTATTAATAACTAAGATAAACTAATTACTAGCTAGTTCTAGTGAGACTAGACTAAGGCCTGAGATATAAAAAGGCGCATCTCTACTATATAATATCTATAGATAGATAGCTAGACCGAAAGAATATACTGAACCTTAACTATATATCTTATAAAGTTTAGCGAAGGCGTGTGCAACTAATAGGTAATATAATTAGTTAAAGCTGAATTTTTATATAATAATAGCAAATATACTACTATTAGTATATCCCTATTTAAGGCCCTTATAGGATATTACCCTCGAATACTTAACTACTATTTACTAAATATAAAGATCAGGACCTAAGGGGTTAATAAAAGGCTTAAGAAGCTAATAGAGGTTTGCTAAAGAATAGCTAAAACCTAGCGATATATAACTAAGGTATAAGCTAAGAATGCGAACGCTAGAAGAAAAGTATAATTATATTATATTAGAGATATTATAAGACTCTTAATAAAAAACTTCTATTTTATAAAAGGTTAGCAAAAGCTTACTCTAAGATTTATTCCTATACTAGTTATAGAAGTTATAAGCTCTAACGCCTATAGAGTATAACTCCTAGAGAAGTATAGCAGAGTATATAATATCTTCTCTATTGCTCTACTTAAGCTATAATATAGCTAAAAGCTCGCTAAGGGGTAGCTCCTAGACCTTAAAGAAAACCCTAAGGAATAGGAAGTTAAGGATATTATATTATAGAGGGAAGCGCTAATAAGCCTCCTATATTTAGTTAAGTAGAAAGGCTAGCTAGTAAAGTATAATACCTAGGAGCCTGAAGAATACTTAGCAAATGCTTTATAAATCCTCGCTAGATTTAAGAAATAGTAGTATAAGTTATATTATAAGTAGGATAATAAGTAGTATAGATTAATAAG
>JAOQIF010000117.1:0-131097 GCA_026260285.1 Colletotrichum sansevieriae
AAAAGCTATAATATCGCGAAAAATAACGCATATTATACCCCCCCCCCCCCCCCCCCCTACCTCCTCTACTCTATTTATAATAGCTACCCCAACTACTAAGCTAGGTAGCAACCCCCCTCCTCCTCCTCCTATTACCTACGATAGATCTATCTAAGGATCTATTTATAATAATATCCCTATCCCTACCTAGCTTAAGGGTATTATCTAGCCCGACTTATAGGGCAAGGTCTTTAAGATCGATAAGGAAAGCAATAATATTCCCGATATATCTATTAAATAAGTAAATATATAGATAGGCTATTAACTTAAGGTCTATAAGATCGATAAGAACACTAGCTGAGCCTTCTAGCGCAAGTTCTCATATAACTTTATTAGCTAGACTATTAAACTATTTAGCAAAACTAACTAGAAGCTTAAGAAGGCCCTTAAAGACTATATTATTAGCTATAGAGTATAGGTTAACCTAGTAGCTAGAATAATCTCTATTAGGCTTATTAAGGCTATAACTAGGCCTAAGTTCTACTACTAGAGCTAAGCCTAGTTAGATACCTATATAGATAACTTCCTATAATACCTCGCTAATAACCTAATATTTATTTATAAGATATTAGTACTAGTTACGCTTATATGCCTGCTCTATCTCACGAGACCTGATGAGAACCTCGCCTAAGCTAGTAATATCTATAACTTCTATACTAGACTAAAAACCCCGTAGCTATAGGCCCCTCCCACGATAGCGCTAGTAAAAACCACGCCTACTAGCAGAGATAGCGTAGTTAATAATAACTAGGATATAGGCTATAATAGCCTCCTAGCTATACTAAAGCAGTTAATAGATCTAGCTAAGCTTTATGCTAATAATATAAAGTATAGTAGCGCTAAATACGATATCTTAGAGGCAAAATTAACTATCTTTTGGGATATCTACGAGAAGGTCGGGATCTAGCAATTATAAGCAGCTAGCACCCTCCTCCTTATACTAAAAGGCTAAGCTTGCGATTACTATTTCAACCAACTTAGCAGCGCCTAGTTAAGCCTCCTAGCTATAGTTAAAAAACTCTATAACTACTTTAAATCCTATAATACCTGCTAGGCCTACCTAATAGAGTAGCGCTAGGCTATATTAACCTAGGTTATCTATAATAACCCCTCTAAAACGAGGATAGAGTGCTTAGAGATCCTCGTTAACTACGTAACTAAGGTCTAACGAGCCTTACTACTAGCCTACTACTCCGATCTTATCCTATAGGACTATATTATTAACGCCTGCTAAGGGGTTGAAGAGTGCTATTTTTACCTCTTTAACCCTGCTGAGTTAATAAAAGGAGTCCTTAGCTAGTTATATTCAGCTATTTTAATAACAACCCAGCTTATAGTATAATATATTGCTAAAAATAATAATAGGACTAGGGTCTATTAGACTAACTATACCTACTATAGCAACGGTTAAAAGAATCGTTTTAGGCCCCGTATAGTTAGTAATAGCCTTAATAACGCAGCAAGAGCCAAAGAGTGCTATGTTTATAGCAAACCCGGCTATTAGTTAATGAAATATACCGATAACGATCGCTATAAGGCCTATAGCAAGTTCAAGAGCAGCTAATATATCCAAAATAATGCTAACCCCGCTGAATATCACTAGTTTTTAGCGTAGTATGAGGGTATCGAAGACCTCGCAGCCACTATAGCCGACTCCTCCGTTATTAATAACCCTATTACCCTCTTTTACTAGTCGTTATCTATTAATAACAATAGCAACGAGGTTAATAGCACTAACGACGAGGCCTTCCTCACTACTACCTATTTCAGCTAACCTACTGCAGTTAATAGCAGTAACGTGATAACCCGCTTAGCCGACTAGTCAACCCTCTACGCGATTAACTATATTAAACCCTCTTATAACGCGTTAGTTAATAAAAATAATAATCCTATTGCAATATATATTACTAACCGTTATTCGTTAACTATATTCAGAGGGATTATCCCCAACTCTAGCGCAGCCTAATATTTAACCGGGGGTTACCCGTAGTTCCTAGCCCTATAAAAGAGGGTTAACTACTAACTTAACCCCTCTATAGCTAGGGTAGCCTCGATCCGCTTCAGCAGCGCCAACCCTATCGAATCCCTTAGAACAATAGTTATTATAACTCCCTTTAGCGACGTGACCTTCTACGTAATGCTAACAAATACCCCCTTCTTATTATCCCTTTATAATATAGACCAACTTAGCGTAAGATTCGATAATATCGCTAACTAACTTATTCGTAACGACCTCACGACCCCGGTTATATAACTATAGGGCTACCTATAGTTTATAACTAACCTAGAAGAAGCTATCGTAAGTTATAACCTCACTAATATCGAATTATGCTATATCTACTATCGTTTTAGCTACCTATCCGTCTAACGACTCCATAAAGTCCTCTAGCGCGCTAGCTACCCTATTAATATCGGTATTATTAATAAGTTAACGAAGTTTTACTACTACTACTAACTCTATAGTAGCAGCCCCTATTAGTTCAAGTTTATAATAAAAGACGACTATAATTTCAACTACGAGGTTATTATTAATATTATATATCTTAATAGCAACCGCCCTGCTCTCTACGTTATTAATATAGCTACTACGTTTAATATAGCACGCTTTATAAAGGATATATCTACTAAAATTATATAGTAGACCCTTCGGCTCTGCTAGATCGATATATACTAGGGCTTACCTAACTAGATAGTTACTAACGCTAGCACCTCCTTTCGATCTATTAAATTTCGCTAATCTATGCGAAAGATAGCAATCTCTATAAAAGAGGTCCTAGTTAAGGCTTATAATAGCATTAGGAAGGTTAAATAATACTATAAGCTATTATGCTAGGCTTATGAGATTATCCAGGCGGAAGATCCCTCTACTAACCCTAACGTTACCCTCTAAATAGCTATAAAAGCTATTAATAACGTCGCTAGGCCTAATAGCCTAGTACTAACCCTACTAGTATTTAGAGCCTACCTGCGCCTAATAGACGATTTAGCACCCTCGCTATTAATTATATAATACGCCTAAGCTATATAAAAGGCTACTAATAAGATCTGCTAACTCCACGCTAGTTATTAGGTTAACGAGGCTATTATAGCCTGAAATAGCCCTATAACTAAGCCTATATTAAGCCTACCTCTCTAGTTATAAGTTAGAATATAGTGCGAAAAAGATAGCTAGAAGGGCCCTTACTAGCTTATCTCTAATAATAGCTATAAATATATAGTTTAACTACTTAACGGGCTAAAATCCTTCTAGTTAACTATTATTAAACCTTATTACTAGTCGACCGACCTGCTAATAAAACCCGATAGTAATAATAATAAGATTATAAACCCCTATGGGGTAACTAAGGGAGTCTATAATATAATCGTTATTACTAATAACGAAGCTCCTACCTTACTATAGCGCCGAGGCTAGCCCCGCTATAACCCGGCGCTAGGTCTAACTTTAACTATACTCCTCGCTAAAATAGATATTATTACTACTAATAAGGCCTTCCTATCTACTAAAGAGCAATCCGACTATAACCTCGCTATTAAGTTATATAATAATAGCATAATTATAACCCCTAGAGAGCCTTTTAAGTAATTAACCCGATAAGAGATCGAATCCCTTATCGAACGAGGCGTATTTAACTTTATTAGATATAACCCTGCCCGCTATAGCAGGATCTGGATTTTCCGCTCTTATATTATTAACGAGGTTAAGGGTAAGATAACCTAGCCCTATGAGAAGTTAAAACTCGTTATTTAGGGCTATGCTAATAATAATAAAGAGGCTATTTTAACCTAGGCCCTTATAATCTAAAGAGCTAGTTAATAGCTAATCCTTGCGATCGCCCCGTTATTATTAGCTAATAGCAAAACCCTTTAGATCTGCGATATTACCTAAGCTTATATCTAGTCTGCTACCTATCTCACCCGCCCTATCCTCGCTAAAATCCCCGCTTAAATATGGTATAAATACCCTAATAATACTATTATAGAGGTTATAAAACCCCTCTATAGTATTGCTAAGGCTAGCACCTATTAGTAGGCTATATATAGCTACTACTATAAAGAGAGGCTCGAGATAGAGACTTCGTCGTTTGACCCCTGCCTGCTTATATCGACGAAAAATAACCCATCTTTCGCTGTTGTAGGTATGCAAACTGACGATAACCCAGCCGACGGACTCACGAAGTCAACGCCGAATAAAGCCCTCCAACGGCTTATTGACAACAACAAGGCGACGATATAGATAGAGGGGTGGGTCGTTCGATAGTAGCCGGGGATATATAGCATATCGGGGGATAACGATAAAACGTGCGAAAACTGCGGTTATTAGGCTATTTAGGCCCCTTTTATAAGTAGTACTATTTAGTAGTTATCTCGATAAATATAGGCTATTATGAGGTAGGCACTAGTAGTAATAAAAGACTGCTAGTATTAGAAGCCCAGTCAGCAGTTCGTTACCGACCCGACCGGCGCTACGTCGGGCCGTTCAGATCCACCTATTGCGCCGATTCAACCAATAGGAGGGCTAGGACCCTATATGCAAGGACTGCCTATATAGCCATCATAACCACCAAACCTACGATAGTTAGATATCACAAACAACTATAGTATTACGGAAGAACCCTATCTTTCTGGTACTATTACCTGCGCAGGATAGTTATTCCGACAGTAGAGCTATTTCCACATATGCTGGCGCACCCACTTAATTACTCATTATCGTCTCTCATTTTCTCCTTTTCAGGCAACGAGTATTCATCAGGCATTTGTCGTCCAACAGGATCACAACGGTACTTTAGATTAATGATCTCCTGCGTTGTTTCCTCCACATTGGAACGAACTGTTGCCGCTCCTATCGTTCTTGGCATCAAATAAGTGATTTATGTAGGCACCAGGAGCTGTGCACCATCTGATCCAACCTTGGATAGACCGTGTTGACTATTTCGTCGCGATTGTCTCTTAGCCGAGTGAGCTCTTGCATCCTCGGCAGGCGAGACCTTTGTGGATGGTCGTGCAGCCCTTGCTTCTGATCTTAAGGACGAAATATGTTGGGAGAATTCAGGTTTGAGAGCTTTGCTGAAAGCGCTTCGACGCGCCACAATACGCGCGCTGCGGCGGAGCCCCTGCGCCGTCGCCTGGACGTTATCCTCCTTATATAAACTGCTAGCAATGAGAATATCGAGCTATATATCTTGGGCTATATCTTGATCCGTTGCTATACTAGGTTTAGGCTACGTCTCTATAACTATTAATAAAAGTCTTGCGTTAGCTGACCTCCTCTTATGAAGATCTAATATCACTCTCTTCCAGGCGCGTCTTTCCAGGGGCTCTTTGCTAATTATAAGTTTTCTCTTCGTCCTTCTTCTATTACTCTTAGATTAATTCGTTATAAAAGGGTTTATCTTAGCCTCGATTAAAGGAACTTATTCCAAAACCTATTACACGAGATTACAATACCGAGCAGCATCTCTCTTAGCGCTTGCAAAGCTAGATATAGCCCGAACGAATTATATAATAAGGAAGGATTTGCTTCAGGCCTGCTCTAATTATCGCCTTATAATAAGTAACTTCTCTATGCTATATTTTATTATTAATATCCGCTTCTTTTTAGGAATATATAAATACTTCGGGTCCTCCTAGGTTAATATATATATTTACTTTGCTTTAGATTCTACCCTTTTATAAGACTTCCTAGCTTAGTCCTTTTCTTTCTCGCGCTCTATCTCTAATATATTTATCCTTATAAACTCTCTCGTCTCGTGAGGTTTGAGAACTTTCTTCTTAATAAGCTCTTGCTATAACTTATTATACTCTAGCTTTAAGTATTTAATATTGCTAGTATACTTATTAAGCTACTAATACTTATAATTGAGGTACTCGATCTATATCGTTAGTATATTCTATTTAGTAGGGTTTTTATTAAGATAAAAGTACTAGGTAAAGCTATAATAAGCGAGGCGCTGCTTTACTATATCTACGTAGTTGCGGAATCCTTAATAATCGTGTTCTCTATAGAGATATTGCTGCTGCTTATATAGCGATCTTTCTAAATCCTATCTAGACTTTAGGTAAGATAGATTTGCTTCGATCTTAGCTAAACGTTTAGCACCCTATTTCTTTAGATAATTCGCTTCTATCTAAAGCTTCTATTGCTCGACGTAGGCTAGGAAACTACTATCCTTATCTTTATAGTTTTAATAGTTATTTTGCTACCTCTAGAAATTCTACTATCTCTATAACTATCTCTAGAATATGCCCTTAGCGCGTAATTATATTAGAGACTATTGCTAAGGCTATAGTAATTAAGAGTAATTATATAGCTCACTATATATATCTTGAATAAGGTCGGTTAGGTATAAAGGGTAGCTGCTGCTTTTAATAAGCTCGTAATAAGTCTCGATTTCATCTTTTATTAGGTTATATAATAGGATAGGAGACCTCGACCGAGCGGATTCTTCAGATTGTGGTCATAGTAAGAAGCTTAAATTAGGTAATACTCGATATAGGCGTGCATCGAGGTTATTAAGAGCAAGTAAGCGAGAGCATGCTATAGGACTCTGAGCTAAGCTACGCTTCTATATGTTACGACCCGTTATGCAAGGATAACAGTTAACCGACCCACTTGGGCGTTGGACGGCTAGGATAGGATATTTATACTGCAGGATCATAGGAATAATAGGGACTTACTCGGAACGGAAGAACTATAGTATAAGTTATATAATAATAAGATAAGGAAACGATTAGTAGATGTTACGGGCTACGCCACTGCTAGCGTCTGGACGGTGCTATAGACCCTAAGGATTCTGCCCTCGACGACTGCTCTCGCTTAACGTTCGCCCTATATCTGCTTTTCTATTATATAGGGAACTTCTTAGAAAACTTCCCTTCCTTAGCTTAGATTACTATAATTAAGGCACCCCTAAGTTAAATAAACCTAAGCTAGCCCCTTATATATCTAAGCTCTCTCTCTATACCTACCTCGCTAGTTATATAGTGCGATAGATAGCAGGTAGGAAACGGAACTAGCTACGCCTATAGCAACTAGTCTAAAAGTACTACTAATAGGTAAGGAAGCGTTCGAAGTAATTTATATAGCAATTAATAAGCTTAGTAACTAGCTCGATAGCCTAATAACTATATAGCAGCCTAATAACGAACTAATTGCAGAGCTCTAGCGAGATATAGCAGGTAGCTACGCTCTAGCTCTATTAATACTATCCCTATAGCTAGAGATTACCTAGGGAGCAGGGGGTACTTAGCAATTAAAACCCCTTCCTAACCCCCTTAAGTTCAGAGGAAACCGCAATAAGTATGCTATATAGGCGTAATAGATATATAATAAAGTTAGAATAGACCGGGACTTCTTCCTAAGTAATTAGGAGGCCTAGTATCTTATTAACTCCTGCTTAGAACTTAAAGTATAGCTAGTAGTCTTAGCTTTCTATAGCTTAGGGGGTAGTAATAGCTTATTTAAGCTAGATACCTTCTTAGCATACCTAGACTATACCTATAGCAACCCTAATATTATAAGCAAGGCTCTTAGAAGACTCTTAGAGCTTTAAATAAAGTATAATAAAGCCTTCGCCTTATTCTTATCCCGCTTTAAATATATTATTATAGAGGTAGGTAGTATAGTATAGCTAGATAGCATCTAGATTAACTACCTATATAGGGTACTATCTTATAAGCTCCTTGACTATCTAGTTAACTACCCGACCCCCTATAAGTATATTAAATATATTAGCCTTATATAAGATATCACATAGAAGCTAGAGGGATTGCATTATATTCCTAATACTTTATATCAGCTTATAATATTTAGATCGAGAGCATTACCCGCTAGAGTAGATATAGATAGGGATACTAGGATAATAGGTTTAGTATACGCCTCGCGCAAGGGTATAAGTAAAAGTTCTAATAAGGAAACGCGCTACTATTTTAAGTATAACTAGATCGGTTACTTATAAAGGGATTACTAAAAGGCTAAGAAGTTGAAGGATAGTCCTAGAGTAGTAAAAGCTATTAAGGAAATAATATATTTAAACTTAGGAGAAGTTAAAAGTAAAAAAGACTCTTCTAACTTAGGAAATAAATAACCCTAGTATAAAATCAGGTATTAGGGATAATAGAAGAAGAGCAAGCTAGTTAGGAATAGTTCTAGTTAGAATATAGTATAAGCAGGCCTTCTGCGATATTAGTAGTTAGAGTTAATAAAAGTACTCTTACTAACGCTTTAATAGACTGCAGATATAATATCTATATAATAGTAGACTACTAGTATGCCTGCTACCTCTATTTATTATATATTAATTACTAAGCATAGTAATTACGAGGCTTTGCTAATAACTTAGCTTAAGCTATAGCAAAAGGTATAGCTATATTATACCTCGAGATTAGAGGCTATATATAGCAACTCTTTGCTTATATAATAAAAGGACTAGATATTAACCTCTTCTTAGGGAAGCTATAGATAGAATAAAACTATATTATTTATAATATAGCAGAGAAGTAGGTATACTATGGGAAAGTAGGGGTTATTATTACCCTTTAAGGATAGAAAGAACCCTAGAGAGTAAGGGAGATCTAAGAAGCCTGCTAACTTAATACTACCTCGTTTATAGCAATCTACTAGAGGGTTAGTAAGAGCTAGCTATCTAGGCTAGAAGCGGGAATATAGGTAATAAGCCTAAGGGATATTAAAAAAGCGCTTAAGGCGAAGAAACTAGAAGACTATTTAGGGAAACTGCTATAATATATTTATAATAAATTTGCAGAGCTTTTCAAGCTAGCTAAGTTATACCCCCTACCCCTAAGTTATCCTAGTATAGATTACGAAATCTACCTCGAGCGCAATACCTCTAGCTGAGAGGCGCCCTTGCCCTAGGGACCCCTCTATAGTATATCTAGGGAGGAGTTATTAGTATTAAAAAAGATACTTATAAACCTACTTAATAAGGGTTTTATTTAGGTAAGCAAGTCTCCTGCTAGTATACCTATACTTTTTATTAGGAAGCCTAGCAGAGGATTATAGTTCTATTATAACTACTAAACGTTAAATATAATTACTAAGCGAGACTGCTACCCCTTACCCCTAATCTAGGAGACCCTCTAAAGGGTTAGTTTAGTAAAGTAGTATATTAAATTAGATATAGTAGCTGCCTTCTATAAGATTCGTATAGCAGAAGGGTACTAGGAAAAGACCGCCTTTTGCATATAATATAGGCTCTTCGAGTAGCTAGTCTATCTCTTCGGATTAAGCGGAGCCCCTGCGACGTTCTAATAATATATTAATAGCACGCTCTAGGAGTTCTTTAATAACTTTATAATAATATATATTAATAATATATTAGTCTATAGCAGCAGCTCCTGAGCAGACTATAAGTAGAAGGTGCATAAGGTTCTCTAGGCCCTCTAAGAGGCTAGTCTTAACCTCAACCTAATAAAGTATAAGTTCTCTATAAAAATAGTAAAATATATAGGATTTATCCTAAAGGTAGGTGAAAGTATTACTTATAATATAGAGAAAGTTCGGATAATTATTAAATAAGAAGCGCCTATTTTAGTAAAAGGATTGCAAAGTTTCCTAGGGTTTGCTAATTACTACTAAGTATTTATATCGGAGTACTTAGGGGTTATAGAGCCTCTTACCCTCCTAATAAAGAAAGGAGCGCTATTTATCTAGGGTAAGGAATAAGAAGATGCGTTCTAGGCGCTCAAACGCTGCTTCTAAACCGTATTAATACTATATTGCTTCAACCTATAAGCCCTAATTATAGTTAAGATAGACTACTTAGGGTTCGCTTTAGGGGGGGTGCTAACCTAAGAAGATATATAAGGATAGCGCTATCCCGTTGCCTTCTACTCGCAGAGGCTAACCCCTGCTTAATATAACTACCTAATCTATAATAAGGAGCTATTAGTAGTAATTACTTATTTGAATGCATAGGATGCTAAGCTAAGAAGCTACCCTAGGTTTAAGGTCCTTACTAACTATAAGGGCTTCGAATACTTTATATAAAAGTAACGTTTAATAGAATGCTAAAGTTGCTAAGCGGAGTAGTTATTAAGGTATAATTTCTACTTAGAATATCGACCTAGTTGCCTAATAGCTATACCTAATATACTCTTATACTATAAATAGGACGCCCCAAAAGGATAAGAGGATAAATAAGAGAAAGGAAGAGTAATCTAGATAATTCCTAACTCCGCCCTAGGTAAGGTAAGGAGGATAGTAATAGTTAAGGCCCTTGCTATAATAGTATTCGAGGATCTAGCCCTTTAATATATATAGAATAAAGCTTAAGCAGAAGATAACTAGTACTAAGGGGCTTATTCTATAGTAAAAAGGGGCGACCGAAGCTTCCCTCCCTAGCTAGGCCTAAAACTATAGATCGCTAAGTATAGTATTAACGCCCTTAGCTAATTAATATTTAGAGACCGGATCTAGGTACTAGGGTTAATAGATAAAAACTACCCCTAGAACGTGCTTTAAATATAGTTAATTCAGAAGTACTACGACTTAGTAATAACGGGCTACCCTAGTTAGAATAATACCCTAGCTATCCTAGCCTAGCAATACTTCTAGCTAGGGTAATCCTCTATAGTCTGCTAGTTTATAAGAAACTATAATAGCTACGGGCATAGAACGATTTAGTAATAAGCGAAACGCGGGCTTCTTTAACCCTTACTAGTAGTAGAATAGCTATATTGCGATCTTACTATAGATTTTATTATAAACCTCTTATACATAGTAAAAATAGGGTTAAGATACCTTTAGGTAATAGTTAATAGGCTCTCTAAGATAATAACCCTAGAAGGGATGCCTTCGATAGATATAGAAATATATGCAAAACGTTTTATAAACTACTACTACTAATTTCATAATATACCGAAGTCGATCGTTAGTAATAGGGGTAGTAACTAGATAAGTCGGTTCTAGCGATAGTTCTATATGCTTATAAAGATCAAATAATATTTAAGTACTACCTTTTACCCGTAGATAGATAGAGTAATAGAACGTTTTAATTAGGAGATCTAGGCAGTCCTGCGGATAATAGTTAACTTCGCCTAGGATAACTAGGAGGTTTACTTACCCTCTATTTAACTAGCGATTAATAGCTATAACATAGCTATAACGGGAGTAAGCCTATTCTTTTTCACCTATAGATACTATATTAACCTAGTACTAGTAGTATAACCCGCGCTAGAGCTATTAACCTCATGCGAGTTAGCTGCTAATAAGTTCGTTAGTAAACTGAAGTTAACTATAGAGTTAGCCTAAGTAGCTATTGCTATAGCCTAATAGACTATAGAATAATTAGCAAATAGTAAAAGGATGCTAGCAGAACGCTATAAAGTAGGTAATAAGGTCTAGCTATCGCTAGCTAACTTCTATATAGAAAGACCCTATAGGAAGTTAGACTAGCTACACCTAAAGTATAAAGTAACTAGGGTAATCTTACTAACTATAGTCGAGTTGAATATTCTAAGCAAGGTCTATAACTAATTTTATATTAGCTTGCTATATTACGCTATAAATAACCCCCTCCTAGGCTAAGAAGTTAATAATCCCTAACTACCCCTGATTTTCGAAGATAGAGAGGATAAATAGGAAGTTAAGTTTATTCTAGCTATACGCTAGAAGTATATAGGTAGGGGCAGGCGTTATAAGTTATTAGTTAAATAGATAGGGTATAGTTAGCCTACCTAGAAGCCCTTATAATTACTCTAAGATAACTAGGTAGTAGATAAGTATAAAGAAAAGTATAGCCCGATAGATAAGAATAATAGCAACCCCTAGTATACTACGCTATAAGCTAAGTAGTAGTTAATAAGTAGGGGTAGGATAGAGGGATAGTAGCTAGGTAATTTATAATTAGAGGAGTAGGTAGAAATAGGAAGCTCTATTATAGCTTAAGGCTATAGGGAGGCGGAATAAGACCTAAGTAAGCCTTAGGTAGGCAGAAGGTAGGTAAATAATAAGTAAATAGAAACTATAGACCTAGGAAGATAACCCCTTACTCCTCCTATTCTTTATAAGTAATAATAATAATATTAATAAGCTAAGAAAAGGGGTTAGATTATTAGGAATAGAAGAAAGGCGGGAATAGGATAAACCTTATAAAGGACCTTAGCTATATCTAAGTAAGCCTAAGCGAGGTAGTATAGCTATACCTTATTAGGCTTAATTAGGAGGGAAAGCAAGGTAGTAGTAGTAATAGAGGTATTAAGAATAGGAATAGCTAGAGAACTAGTAGAGGGTATAGGGGAGGTATCCGACTTAATAGCAGCTTTAGTAGCACGCTTTATAGTAATATAGGTGCAGACTTCGTAGTTCTAAATAGAAGTAGTATAAAGGAGTTCTATATAAGCCTCGATCTATATAGGGAGCTATAATTATTAATAATAACCCTAAAATATAGAAATAGCAGAGTCTTACTAAGGTCCTCTTATCAAGGCTATAGTAAGTAAGGCAGTCTTAGCTAAGAGAAGCGAACTCCTCCTAGCAGCAAACTATGCTAGGGTTGCTCTAGTAGAACGTTAGCTCTATAGAGAAGGAATAATAGGGAAGCGATATTTATATTAATATAGGCAGACTTAATAGCCTCGTTAGAATAATAGATATAATAGATAATATTACTTATAATATAGTTAGTCTTATAATAGTTAAAAGGCGATAGGATAGTATACCTCGCTTAATAACGTTATAGCAAGCTATAATATCGCTAGGCTTCTTAGCCTTAGCTATAGCAGATATATACTTTAGGTAAGGAACCTCGCGAAGAGGCCCCTAGGTCTTATCCTAGGGGATGCTACTAAAGACGAGCTAGTATAGGTAGGGATTCTAGTAGAACGTTAGAAAAATACTAAACGAGCGGAAGAATATATATTATAAGGGGCTCCTGGGTAATAGGATATATAAGAAGGGGGTAGTCGAGGTATTCGCATAGCTCCTAGCTAGCTAGGGTGCAGAGGGGATTATCTATAAGATCGAAGTTATTAGGGGTAGCCTCCTCGTAGTTAGAGAGGCTAGTAGAGGTAGAGCAGTCAGAGGGCTAGCCCTTAATAGGAGGAGGAGACTCTATCTCCTTATTGGAGTTAGGGAGGGGCTATATAAGGTTAATTATAGCGAAACGATAGGGAAAGAGCGGGTAGTAATATATAAGGGGCGCTATTATAGAGGTAGGGAAAATTAGATTAATTAGATCTGCGCGAGTTAGCGATTAATAGGGGTTCAGATATAACAAACTTATACTAACGCGGACCGAGGGTGCGCTAAAAACGCTACTAAAACGATAAGTTATTAGCTAAAATAATATCGCGATTAATTAGTTAACTTACTCTAATATAAGTTAATAAGAGGAGGGAAAAAGAGGAAGCAAACTAGGGGTGCGAAAAATTATATTATTATAATTATTACTAATAGGGCGCAGAGCGGCTAGCAGCTTAGATTAATATCGCTCTAGACTAGCCCTTAGCCCGTGCTTAAACCTGCAACTTATATGAGAGCTAAGGGAGGGGGGGGAGGAGGGGCATATATTATAAGCTATACTACTACTAGCATCTAGATAGTGCTATAGACCCTAAGGATTCTGCTCTCGATGACTACTCTTGCTTAATATTCGCCCTATATCTGCTTTTCCGTTGCATAGGGAACTTCCTAGAAAACTTCCCTTCCTTAGCTTAGATTACTATAATTAAGGCACCCCTAAGTTGAACAAACCCGGGCTAGCCCCTTATAGTAGAGCATAGGAAGGAACGCTTAGTAATTAGTTAGCTATTCTAACTAATTGCGATTATCTTATATACCTAGGTGATCGCCCCTAGATAGATAAAGAATACTATTCGGAACTTATATATAATATAACCCTAAGCCTAGCTTATAGTTAGACTCCTATAGCTCTTTAGTAATTAACCTTTATATTCCTCCTTATAGAGACTCTTAGCTTACCTTTACTATAAAATTACTTATTAAGTCTAAGACTGATCACCTTAGTCTCTAAAGACCTGATCTACTATTAGCCTATAACTACGACCCTATATACTATTACTACGTCTCAATCCCTAACTTCTATTAGTAGACCTTACTATTAGATAGCTAATTATAATACTTTAATTGCTCCTATTTAGTAAGTTAACTATTAAGACTACTAATAGTATAGATAAGATATCTTCTCGCGCCTCTGCTAAGTTACTTACTCCTAGAACCTCCTCTTCTTTATAGCAACTAGTCCGAAACCTAGCTAAAGAACTTAAAGGAGCCCCTATAGCTATAGACTCTAATAACGAGGTAACCCTAAAGAAAGATACCTATAACTAACTCCGAACTAGAGTTAAGAAAGGAGATAATAACGTTGCTAAAATCTAGATAATATATAATAAAACCGCTATAGAACTCCAGAGCCTTAAGAGAATAATATAATAACTAGGAAATAGCTCTTAGCATATCGCAGACCTAGAGAACGAAGTTATCTATCTAAGAGGATAGAATAGTAATGCTAATATCGAAGAACTCTAGAAGGAAATTAGAACCCTACGCGCTACTGCTAATATTATTATAACCCCTACTAGAGGATAATAAAAGCTTAAGCTTAGTCCCCTAATAACTTATAATAGTACTCCTAGGTATCTTAAAGGATTCCTGATTTAAGTTAAGAACTATTAGAATTTCTACTATAGCGATTTCACTAGTTAAACTAAAAAAGTAGTTTATATAGCTACTTATCTTAGAGGACGAGCCCTTAAATAGTTTAAACTTATCTAAGAAGAATTCCTTAAGTATGAAACCCTGGATAAATGCTCTATAGAAACTTGCGATATCTATAGTAGTTTCTAAGGATTCGAAGATACTCTCCGCTCGCTCTTCTAGGACCCCAATAAGAAGCAATAAGCTAAGCGTAAATTATTATAACTTCGATAAACTAAATCTACTAAAGAATTTACTACTACTTTTAGATAACTAAGTATTTAATTCGACCTTACTGAGGAAACTAAGATCTTTATATTCTACTAAGGACTCAAGGATAAAGTTAAAAACGAGATTATTAAGGTTAACCGCCCCGACGACTTCCTCTAGTACGCCGAACTTATAATTAAGATTGATAATTAATTATTTAAATGCTATAAGGAAAAAAGCGAGGAAAGATAAGGACCTAATTCAGGACGCAAGTACTAGTAGCAGCCTTAATATAAGTTTAATAGTTAACGAAATAATAATAGGCCCCGTAATAACTAGAATAACACCTAATAAAGCACTACTTATAGATAATATAGTAGACCTATAGATCTTAGTATAATAATCAAGCCTAACGATAAGAAGCCCTAGAACCCTAAATACTAGAACTGCAATAAATAAGGTCACGTTGCTAAAGACTATATATAACCTAAGAAGCTTCCTTAGAAGCCTATAATAGAGAGACTATGATAAGTTAATATGATATCCAAAGGCCCCTATACGTCGCTATTATAGACCGGGTGCTATAATAATAACTATCGAATTTATCTCAAAGATAAAGAAATATCAGGTTACTACCTAAGGGATAATAACTCCGGATAATCCGGATATAATATAACCGCCTCAGATATTCGCCCTAAGACTCTAGTAATAATATATATTAACAAAATAGCTAGAAAGCCTAGAGAATAGCTTAACGAGACGCTATAGATCTAATAATAAAAACCCGTTAATATACCATCTACTATATGCAACTAGGAACTAGAGAACGATAATAAATAGAAACTCGCACGCCTTTAGTTAGCTAAACTTATATATCTAGAACGAATCTAAGACGAGCCTTATAACCCTATATAGGAAAGATAACTAAAAGCTATACTTATATATATAGAATAATAAAAGAATATATATAGAAACCCCGCTCGGATCGAATAAATTAACTAAGAACTTAAAAAATAAGTTAAAGAAGAATCCGATAAAGAACTAGAATATTAGCATAACCTGCTAATAGAATAATAACTTCTTAATATAACTAGTAACTAGACTTTTGGAGAAGGCGAAAGTTCACCTTATAACTCGGATAAACCTCGTAATATTGCTCGATAATATACTCAGGTAGAGATCACCTATAGGCACGCCCCTAGTATAGATAACTCTAGCTCTAAAGAGGAATCTAATAATTAAGAAGATAAGACTAAGTAACTTCTATAATATTAAGAAGTAAATATATTTCAAGACTAGTAATAACGGTACTTCTATAGCACTATAGCAAACTAACGAGAACGGAACTACGTTCCTAAACTATATATAGAAGACTACCTCATACTAAGAAGTAACTACTAACTCTACTAAACCCTCTTCTAGCCTTAATACTTTCACGATAAGTATAAAGAATATATAGGAGAAAAATATAATTACTAGTTCTACCCTAGAAGATATAATAACGAACTTATTCGGGAGGTCTACTCGATATCCGTTATAGTAGGATAGACTATAGTATTATTCGAAGATAACCTTGCAATCTTTAGACCTAGCCCGCAATTTCCTATAAGATATTAATATAACGATATAATAAAGTAGGATAAATATTAGTAAAATAAGTATTAAATATACTACTAAGAAAAAGCATATACCTAGAGAATTATAAAGAATAGACCTAGACCCCTATAGGTTAAGATCTGCGAAAATAGCCTTATGAAGGTAAGATAGGAAGGAAAATAGATTACTTACCCCGGACTATTTAAATAGTTAAAAAACTAGACTCGCCTACTGAAGAAGGATTATAATAGGTAATAAGTAAAAGATCTATCTACTAGATATTATAAGGATATAAGGATAATATTAAGCTAGAAGTTACTATTAACTAGTAAATAACGCTCGCGCTAATCGATAGTAGAGCTAAAGCTAACTATATTGCCCCCCGAGCTATTAATAGGCTAAAAGTATAATAGGGAGGAAAAGAACGACTATACCCCTCGAGATAAGCTATCTAGATCGGAAAGAAAGAATCTAATTAGATATTACTAATATAGGAATATATAATATAGTGCTAGGACTACCCTAGCTATAAACGAATAACCTACAGATAGATTAGAGAAAAGGCTAACTCTATTAGGACTATAACGGTTTAGCCCCTGAGCAGCCCTATTAAATTCAGGCCTCAAACGAATCGATATAATAAGGCGTAGTAAAACGATATATCTACTACCTCAAGGTAAAAAAAGCCGTATTATAACTATTAATAATAATAGATCTCGAATAAAAGAACGATCTGCTTCTATCTATCCTAGAAGAATATAGAGTTTATAAGAAACTCTTTGCAGCTAAGTTAGAGACCGGACTGCCCGAATATACTAGTTTTAACCACGAAATCCCCCTTAAGGAAGGGAAGGAACTAAGATTTAATAAGATCTATAGACTTAATCCAATAGAAATAGAAGCCCTAGATAAGTATCTCAAAGAAAACCTAAAGAAAGGCTATATTAGACCTTTAATATCGCTAGCAGGAAGCCTAATCCTATTTATACTAAAGAAGAATAGAAAACTATAACTATATATCGACTATTGCATACTTAACGAAATAACAATTAAGAATCGCTATCTATTACTACTTATTAACGAAATGAGACGACTCCTCTATAGAGCTAACTAGTTTATAGCTCTTAACCTCAAAGGAGCCTATAACCTAATTAGAATAAAAGAAGGAGAAGAATAGAAGACTGCCTTCAGAATACGGAAAGGATATTTCAAATACCTCGTTATACTATTTAGTCTTACTAACGCCCCTATAACTTTCTAAAACATAATTAACTATATCTTATGCAAATATATCGATATTTATATAGTAGTTTACCTTAATAATATTCTCATCTTTTTGCTAATACTTAAGAAATATAAGGAAGATATATATTATATCTTATAAGCTCTTTAGGAAGCTAAGCTCCTAGTTAAACTAGAAAAGAGCGAATTCCACACCTAGAAGGTAGAATACCTCGGATTTACTATTACCTCTAGAAAAGTCTATATATTAGAAAATAAAGTTAAAGCTATTAAAGAATAGCTAATACCTAATAACCTTAAGGAAGTCTAAGGATTCCTAGGATTTATTAACTTCTACTAGAAATTCATCAAAGACTATAGCAAGATTAATATAGCTCTCACTAGCCTTAGCTATAAAGATACCCCTTTTATATAGGAAGAACTATAATAGATAGTATTTCAGAAGATCAAGGACCTTATTACTAGCGAACCCGTCCTAATTATTCCAGATCTAATGAAATAATTCGAAGTAGAACTAGATATATCTAACTATATAATTAGAGCATAACTATCCTAATAAGACTTAGAAGGATAACTATACCTATACGCCTTCTTCTCTTGCAAACTTCATAGACCCGAACTTAACTACTAGATCTATGATAAGGAACTTATAGCAATTATCAAAGCCTTTAAAAAATAGAGACCTAAACTTTTAGGAACTATCTACGAAGTACTTATATACTTAGACTATAAGAACCTTTTATACTTCACTACCTCGAAAGTATTAAATAAACGATAAGTTAGATAGTTAGAATTCTTATTAGAGTTTAATTTTCGAATTATCTACTATAAAGGATTAGATAATAGCAGAGCTAATGCTCTTAGCTAATAACCGGACTATAATATCCTAGTACTAGAAGAAACCTAGGTAATCCTCAAAGGAAATAATAATAGAGACCTAGTACTAGCAACTAAACTTTTAATAATAGCTAGACGATCTAGTACTAGCCCGACTAATAAACTAGATAACGAAGCAATTATAGAGTTTCATACCCATCCTGTATATAGCTACTAAGGAATCACGAAAACCTAGAAATAACTATAATAATAATATAGAGGAACGATTAGCAGAGAATATATAGCAAAGGCAATCAGAGACTACGAAGTCTACCTCAAAAGCAAACCTACTCGATACTAACTATATAGCATACTATAACCTTTACTTATGCTATAAGCAGCCTAGTAATCTATATCCCTTGACTTCATCGTTAAACTACTGAAGTCTTAAGAACCCCTTACGAAAGTATACTTTAATAGTATTCTCATTATTATAGACCGACTCACGAAGTACGCCTACTTTATCCTATATAAGGAAGTAAGCAACGCCGATGAATGCGCATATACCTTCATTAAGTATATTATCGCTAATTATAATATACCTAAGGAAATCGTATTAAATAGAGATAAGATCTTTACCTCCAAATTTTAGAACTTAATTATATTATAACTCGGTATTAAGTAAGCAATATCTACTGCATTTCACCTGCAGACCGACGGATAAATAGAACGGATCAACTAAATCCTCAAAACCTACCTCTACGCCTATATTAACTATAATTAGGATAATTGGGTTATATTGCTACTAATAGCCTAATTCGCCTATAATAGCGTAATCGGAGAAAGTACTAAGGAATCCCCCTTCTACCTTAACTATAGATTCGAACTAACTACCTATAGAGAACCCTAGATAGGCCTAGCTATAGTAAAAGCTATTACCTTAGTATAATAAATTAAAGATATCTAAGAAAACGTATATAAAGAACTCGAATTTATATAATAATAAATAATACGGTTTAGTAACTAATAAAGGATTAAGAGACTAACCTTAAAAGAGGGAGATAGCGCCTATTATATATAGCGAAATATCAAAATAAAACGACTAAGTAATAAACTTAACTATAAAAAACTCGGACCTTTCTAAATTTCACGAGTAGTTTTACTAGTTAATTATAAGCTCGAACTCCTAGAAATTATAAAGTATTACCTAGTATTCTATATCTTATTACTTAAACTAGCCCTATAAGGATTATAAATAAATAACCTTATTATTATAGAAGATAACGAACTAGAGTACGAAGTCGAACGAATTCTTAACTACCTAGAAGAACTAGAGAGATACTAATATCTTATTAAATAGAAAGGATATAGTTATAAAGATGATATATAGGAACTAGCTAAGAATATTACTAATATAGAAGACGAACTCACGATCTACTAGTAATAATACTAAGAACGAGAAATTATACTAGCACCTATTATACTAGTCTAGAAGAACGCTAGATATAAACGAATAAAGCACCCTTACCGCTTTATAAAATAACCTATTAGAATAGACTAACCTCGATAAGGAAAACTATTTATCCGCCTAAGAACACTAGAGTACGACTAAGACTCCCTAGATAAGAAGTTCGGAATACTAGGAGTCTAATTAAGGATTAAATCCAGATCTATTATACTAAAGCTACCTATAGACTAAACCTCTAATACGGGAGATACTACTAGTCCCTCCTTAGTAACCTCCCGACCTTTTCGGAATACTATCCTCTTCTGCTTATATAAGCGATCTAACTACGCTATAGACTCGTCTAACTTAGCCTGCGTAGTATGCAAGGTAGTAGCCTTCTTCCTTAATACCTCCTCTTTAGCTACCTCCGCATCCTCTAAACGCACTGCTTCGCCTAATAAACGATTAATTAGCAATAAGTTAGTACTACCTATAAACACGGAAAGCATAAAAATATATAAGCATAAATAGCATCTGCTGCTATATTATAAGACTACCCTAAACGAGTATACTCGCTATAAACCTCACTACCTGGAAGCAGCTTATAACGCTTCCCTATAGAACGATAGTAAGAATAAGGTATATTAATAATAAAGCTAAACTTAGCAATATATAACGCATAATTATAATGATAGAGAGTAGAGGCGGAACTCGATTTCGACTTTTAAATATAACCTAATATAGTATTAGTATTATAAGGAAATTAGGAAGCACGATTAATAGATCCCTAACCTAGGACTAATAACCTACTTATATTAGGTCTTGAGGATAAGACCTTTAGAGAGGGGACCTGATATTATAACCCGTTATATAAGGATAATAGTTAACCGACCTACTTAAGCGTTAGACGGCTAGGATAGGATATTTATACTATAGGATCACGGGAATAATAGGGACTTACTCGGAATAGAAGAACTATAATATAAGTTATATAATAATAAGATAAGGAAACGATTAGTAGAGCATAGGAAGGAATGCTTAGTAATTAGTTAGCTATTCTAATTAATTATAATTATCTCATATACCTAGGTAATCGCCCCTAGATAGATAAAGAATACTATTCGGAACTTATATATAGTATAACCCTAAGCCTAGCTTATAGTTAGACTCCTATAGCTCTTTAGTAATTAACCTTTATATTCCTCCTTATAGAGACTCTTAGCTTACCTTTACTATGAAATTACTTATTAAGTCTAAGACTAATTACCTTAGTCTCTAAAGACCTGATCTACTATTAGCCTATGACCACGACCCCGTATACTATTACTACGTCTCAATCCCCAACTTCTGTTAGCAGACCCTACTGTCGGATAGCTGACTGTAATACTACGCTCTGTGATATTATTAGCTAAAACGGCAGAGGGTATATATAGGGCGGGTTAGCAAGAACTCACTCCAACCTCTTAGCAAAAAGGCTGCGGTCCTCTATAGACAGCTTATCCCACCTATTGATAGAGAGATCGTAATTACTATCAGGGAGACGATATTGCTATATAAACTAGGCTAGTTCTATATTATTTTTAATAGCGACTTCGTTTATAGATACTCTCATTATATCTGCTGCTAGCAATACTATTAAGTTATTAATTATAAATAAGCTATTACTCTCATAGCCTTAAGAGTTAATAGAAATAGTTCGGTAATAGATAGTTTGTGACGCGGCACTTAGCTAGGTTTTAACCTCAGGCAGCAAAGATAACGCCCAGAAGTGGGGTAAAGGCAGTCAATACATCAGTATATAGCAGTCTTATATAAACATAGTAGATTAGGTCGTATCCTATGTAAAGGCTGCTTAGGACCGCGCGGGCTAATCATATTAAACGCTCTAGCTGCTATCGCTTAGTGGAGAGTGCGGGATAGTAGCTTTATTAGATATTAGTATAGTTATTTAGCTAATAGATATATTAAGTAATATCTCACTAACTGCACTAGTCTTTATAAACTAATGCTACTTCTCGACGTTAGACTGATATCCTTCGTCACGCTGCCCTTCACCTTGAGAACTTTTATAATAGAAAATGCAAACAATATTACCTAGTTATTTCCCTATAATAACTATAGCAAAAAAGCATCGGAAGCGATCGAGTCGAGCCTATATTATATGCTTCCTCGGCTTGCGCAGCCTTCCTGCACTCGGCGCAGACGTCGCGACTATAACGAGAGAGAACCACTCCAGGATCGTGTGGCTTCGGCGCTCGATTATCTTCCGCGCCTTTTAATCGCATTTAATAACATTCCACGGATAGATAAAGGTCTTATCTTTAGTTCAAATAGGAACTATAATATCTAGCTACCCTTCCCAGGTATTTCGAATATCTACTTTAGCCTGATATTTAACGAATTTAATCGCCCTATTATTAAGGACTTAAACTCTCTAAGAGGCACTCAGATTATATATAATAAGAAGGGGAGGGTATCTAGAGGGATTTCTAATAGATCCTTAGTAATTACGATATTCCCTAGAAAATAGAAAGCATTATTATTATAATACTAAAGGCTATATCTTTCCAGATTATTACTCAGCCTTATAATATATATTCTTTAGAGTATATTAATAGTATTAAAAGGTTCTATTAGGGAACCGCGACTATAGAGGACCTCCTCGAGGATTTAGGTCTCTTATATCCGCCGACTAGAGGAGCCTAGATACCTAGTACTAGAGATATTAGCCTGCAAAAGATACTTAGCGAGGGGTCTTTCGGCGTTATAACCTATCTCTAGAATGTTAGCACGGGGGAGGAGCGCGTTATGAAATCGCTTAGCCCTAAGGCAATCTAGAACGGGTAGTTTAATCCTTATACCTAGGAGCGAGAGGCTTATATTATAAGCCTAGTTTCATATGTTTATATACTAATTATATATCTATTATATCTATCTAATAGCTAAATAGGAGCGAATCGTGAAACTTATCGAGTCATTCTCAACACCCCAACATAAGCTACACCTTGAGTACATACTATATAGATCTCTAGAACATCACGACGATATATTATATAATAAGACCTTAATAATCATTCATCAATATTCATTAGCTCTCGCGTACTTATATAATTTCGAGACCCCGATTGCATATTAACACTAGTATTATGGTTAGCTATCTGATAGTATAGTTTCTACTAATAGAAGCTAAGGGATAATGCGTGATAATAGTATAGTCTTACTAGTCTATATTACTAGGTTAGACTATAAGTTAAGAGCTATAGTAATTAGCTATAAATCTTATAAGGGTAATGTATAATATAAGATAAGCTAAGAGTATCCTAGGGATAATTATAAAGTTAATTACTAAAGAGCTATATAAATCTATTCTTAAGCTAGGCTTAAATCTATCCTATTTATAAGTCCTAGATATCCTTCTTTCCTTATCCTAAGTAATTACCTTCTTATAGTAGTAATTATAATTAGTTAGTAGTACTAGTTAATTATTTACTAATTATTATTCTTATATTTTACTAATTACTAGTTATTCCTTTTTATACTTTACTAATTACTTCTTATTTTATTATTATATAACTTATACCATAGTTCTTTTATACTAAATAAGACTTATTATTCCTATATTACCCTATATATAAAGGTCTTCTAAGTACTAGTAGTACTTATAGGGCTACCCTAGTTTATATATTTCGAATAGGTTCTAATATTAAGTCTCTCTCTAAATAGTCTTATCCCTAAGACTAATATAAGTAAGTTATTACTTCTAGGTTAGGGAGTTATTGATTATACTTTCTAATATTTCAGTAATATTAATATTATATTAAGTTATACTTAGATATTAATTTCTTCTTCTACTCTTTATTATTATAATTAAGCTCTTTAAATTACTAATTATAGGGTTATTATAAAAATACTATATTCTTATTATTATTTTTCTAAAAAGCGTTATAAAATGCTTTTAAATACTAAGGTTTATAGCGAGTATATTTATCCAGGCTAATCTTACAATATAGCTACTAATATAGTTTATACTTATAAGTTTTTATTATATTTTCATTTACTTATATATACAAAATGCTTTTTCTAGTTGATTATCTACTTAATAAGTTGAATCTTAGTATACCTAACTTCCTTTCTAGTAGTAGTTCTTAATTAATAGGTATTCCTAGTTATAGTAATAGGTTCTTATTTCTAAGTTAATTCGTTTATTATAGTCTAATAATAGGCTAGGGTTAAATAACTTAAATATTATTTTTATATATTAGTAGTATAGTCCTTACTTATAGGAAGTATTATAGTTATTATTCCTACTATATTTATATTTCGTCTTATATATTCGAGGTTTATTATAGGTTCTTATATATTATCTTTATATCTATTTCCTTTCTATTTAATAAGCTATTATATTTCATCCTTATCTCTAACATAGTTAATAATCCTTTTAACTTTATATTCTAGTTTATTAGATTTAATAATAATAAGGTTATTTACTTATATTCCTTATAGTACTAGCTTAAGAAGTAAAATATAAAATATTAGATAGTACGTTATAATATTAGGTAATAAGAGTTTAGAATTAATATTAGAAATCTTCTTATCAATCTTAAATAGTCTAAGCTTCTTATAGTTTAATTTATTACTTAGGTATTTAGTTTTAATATTTTATTATATAAAGTAGATAGTATCTCCTTCCTGTAGAGTTAGTCCCTTAACTCGTTTTTTATTAGTATATTTATATATTTATTTATATATAAATCCAAGGTCCTTAGGGAGTTCTTATTGTATTTCTTAGATTTTATTAATTTCTATTATAGCTTTAAGTATTACTAGGCCTTAATATAGTTCCCTATAAGTAGTTAGATTAAATCTATAATTAAGGTAGAACAGTAATTCTTTTATATTTTCTCTTATTATATTATTATTAGCGAATTAGGCTATTAGTAGTAAAAATACCTAAATATCTTAGTTATAGTTAGTATAATGATATAAATAGGTTTTTAAAATTCAATTAATTTATTTAATGTATCTATTAATCTATAGATAGAAAGTAATAGAGAGTTTATAATTAGATCTAAGCTATAAGATCAGGGAATTTTAAAACTTTAAAGTAAATAACCTATCTCTATCTAATATAATTTCTATTAGTATTTTATATTAACTAATAATAGTTTTAAAAACGTATAACTATGGTTTTTAGTAGTATTAGATTCTATACAGGGGATAAAATAGGTATACTTTATAAGTTAGTTTATAATTACTAAAATATTATTATACTTAGTCTTAGTTATTAGCTCTTTTAACTTAAGTAATTTAATAATCAAGTTAAGTAAAATTAATTATTATATTACTTTAGGGATAAGTAATAGTTAAATCCTATTATAAGGTTAATATTAACTTAGTTTATTTTTAGTATAGATTTTATAATTTTAATAGTATTTACTACTTCTTATCTTATGATAGTTTTATTATAGTATACGTTTCTATATCTTAGTAATACCTTAGTATCTATATATAGGTATAAAGTATACCTTCTTAATAGGTCTAAGAGTTATTTATCTAGTTATACTAATACTAACCTTCCTAGCTATTATTAGAAGTTTTATAGCTAGTATAAGGTTTTTATTCTTATTTTATTTTAGGATAACTTAAGTCTCTTTAGGTATTAAGATATTATAATCTAGTTATTAGCTAAGAGTAATAGCTCTACTATTCTTATTCCCTTTCTTATAGATAATTTTAAAGTTAAATTCTAATAGGAATTCTAATTATCTTACTTATTATCTATTAAGTATCTTCAAAATAATAAAATAGAAAAGATTCTTATAATTTATATATACCGTAACTAGGTGCTTAATTTCGAATAATTAGAGTCTCTATTCTTTAAAGGTTTTAATAATTACTATAAGTTCTTTATTGTATATCTAGTAGTTAAGTCTTAATTTATTAAGCTTTTCTAATATAAAAGTAACTAGTTATAGTTAATTATTATTATTATGTTTCTAAGTTATATACTTATAATAAAGTCTAAGGTATTAGTTTTAAGTTTAAATAGTTTATTAAGGTCTAAAATAGAAAGCATAATATCTTTCTCTACTTGTTACTTAATCTTATTAAAATATTATTAAAATCCTATTAATATTCCTTAATTTATTAGAATATATTAGCTTTCTTAATAAGGTTTTAGAGCTTTCTATCAACTTTTATATAGTTCTTAATACATTATTAATAGAAGCTTATAAATCCTAAGAAGGATTATATATCCTTAATATAAGTAGGTATAAGCTAATTATAAATAGCCTTTACTTTATTTCTAATATCTTAATAGTTCCTAGTATAATAATAAATCCTAGGAATTTAGCTTCTTATTAATAGAATTTACTTTTAGCTAGCTTAACTAAGAGGTTTACTTCTTATAATTATGTAAGTATTTTATATATATATCTCTTATATTCCTTTAGGTTCTTAGAGAAAATAAGAATATTATTAAGGTATATTATAGTAAATATATTAAGGTATAGTTATAATATCTTATTAAGTATAATTTAAAATATTACTAGTATATTAATAAGTCTAAAAGGTATTATAAGTATTTTAAAATTTTTATATTATATTCTAAATACTATTTTCTATTCTTTACTCTTCTTAATGTAAATAAGGTTATAAGCTCCCTTAAATTTAAGGGCTATAAACTAGTTTATATTACGTAAGAGGTTATATAACTTAGAAACTAGGAGTAATAAGTAATAGTTCTTAAGAGTAATATTATCAAGCTTTTGATAATTAATATATATTTATTTCCTTCTATTCTTCTTTAGTATAAAGATAAAGATTATTAAATACCTTATAAGTAATATTAATAGTTTAATAAATCCTTTTTTTAAGTTCTCTTTAAGATAAGTATTAAATACTTCTATTTCTTTTTAATTAAGTTTATAAATCTTCTTAAATATCAATCTTTTTCCTAGCTTTAGCTTAATTCTATAATTATAGCCTCTATATTCTAGTAATTCTATATTAAGCTCTTTACTAAACGACCTTGTATATTACTAGTATATTATTAGAATAGATAGTATTTAATCTTCCTTATTAATACTAATTACTACTAATATCCTAATAATTATATCCTTAATTCCTTAATATAGGGTTTTATATTACTTTAGGAATTCTTTATAGCTCATTTAAAATACCTCTCTTAAGGTATTACTTAGTAACTAAGGCCTGTACTTATTATAATTAGCTAGTTCTCTAATCTATCTATAAGTTATATTTCTATAATTATAGAAATCCTAGGATAATATTATGATTATTTCTTATATTTATAATGTTAAAATAGAGTTACTCTTAATAGTTATTGTAACTTAGAAAGAGTTGTATTATCTCTAAATTAATGAAGCCCTTATTATATTATATTATATCTCTTTTAACGATTCTTCTTCGAAATTCTTCTTTTACTATTTAACGTATTATTAACTTACTATACTAGGTAATATAAAGCTAGCTTTTCTATTACTATTTACTATTACTAGTATAGGTTCTCTGTTATTTATTAAATTAATTAAGAGGTATAATTTACTTATAATATATTAGTATTATATAGGGATACTATTATATTTACTTATTACTATCCTATTTTAATAAGTAAGTTTAGGTTTTTAACTACTTATTTTTAGGGATTATTTAAATTATCTTACTTTATTTATATACTTTAATAAAGCTATTCTCTTAGATCCTTAGCTTTAGTAAGTTAAGTCATTTTTATAGGAGTTATAACACATTAGATTTATATATTAAATATATCTTATATTAATCTTATTAGTACTTTCCTTATAATATTTTATATTATTTAAATATCTTATAGGGTAGTTATAGCTAGGTATCAAAGTAATAACTCCTTTTTTATCTTAGTAATATATTTACTAATCGTAGAGTTAGGACACTTAGTAGGTATATAAAATAGAGTTAGTATTTTACTTATAGGAGTAATACTTATAATTATACTTTTTTCTTATATATTCCCTATATTAGTTATTAAAATAGTATATTTAAAATACCTATAAGTATTTATAATATATTAGAAATAAGTATGTATTATTATTATTATCTAAGAGTAATTCTCTTATTTTCTTTCTCTATTGTAGGGGTATTCTATAGAAATGTACCTTCTAAATATTACTAAAAGGTATAACCTCTTATAATTGAAGTCTTAAGTTTATTTCTTTATTATTAAGTTTCTCTTTAGAGCTAGTAATATTATTCTTAGATTTAGGTTTATAAATAGTTAGTATTTAAATATATTATTATATAATATTATAAGGTTTATCTAAGTTACAAGGGGTCTTAGGTTTTTAGTTTTATACCTATTTATTAATCTATTATTTCATATAAGAGTTAAGGTCTTCTCTAGAATCCTCCCCTTCTGTATTAAGTTTTTTACTAGCTTATTCCTTAAGCTCTTAGTTAATTTACTAAATCTATTCTAAGTTATTCTAAGTATAGATTTATTTTTTTAAGTATAATTCTATAGTTCTAATTTATTACTACTATATAGGACTATAAGGGCTATTCTTGAAATATTACTTATAAAGCTATAAGGTATTTTTAAGGCATTTAATATAAATTTAGTTATTATGTAGCGCTACTTAGTTATCCTATATTTATAACATCTTATTAAGCTATTTAGTGGCTTTACGTTCAAGCTTAGTATTATAGCGATATCCTACTATAATAGTCTTTATTAGTATAGGTTTTATTCCTATAGTATTGTACCCTAAGCGATAAGAGTTCTTTGGATACTATCCTACTTATTCCTTAGAGTCTAAATAGATTCTACAGTTATTATTATAGTATATAGTCTAACTAAGTTATTAGTATAGTATATACCTAGGTGCTATATTGATTCATCATATCTATTCTAGGATAGGCATAAACAATCTCTTTTTAAGCTATAAGTAGTTATATATAATATATCTAGTTTAGTTATAGTTAAAGTACTTAAAATTCTTCTTCATATCTTTAGTAGCTATGCTAAGACCTATAAGTCTATTATGATATGTATAGGTAGTAATATATTAAGCTACCTTAGGATTATATTATAAGTAATTTATTTATTAATTATTACTATTCTAATACTAGTTATATAATTACTACTAAAGCTTTTATCCTTAATTAGGGGTTAGTTATTACTCTCCTTTTTCCTTATATTATTTATATAGTTAATTATCAATTCTAATTATAAGTTCTATATTTTAGAGGAAGCTATTAAGCCTATTAACCTTACTAATTTTATCTTTAGCGTCATCCTTAAGATTAGTATAGAATATAAAGACCTTACTTTTATTAAATAAGTTAACTTATATATAGATATATTAGAACTCTATAGTATACCTTTTAGCTAACCTAGTCTATCTAAAGTAAAGTAAGTCTTATTCTAATTATTATATTTTATTTAGATCTTAGAATAAGGATTTTAAAATATACTTAAATCTTTAGAAGCTACTAAAAATGTCTTATATTTCCATAGAATACGTGTATTTCCTTATCTAGGTATTTATTAAGAAAGGGTTTAAACTACTAAAAGACTTATCCTTTAAGAAAGGTTAAAGTATACCTAACCTTCTTAATCTTATTATTAAAGTCATTATAATAGAAGCCCTAATAGTTTTTAACTTAGATTAGGAATCCCTTAAGCTATTCTAGGGTGTTATTAAATAAAATAAGTAAGTTAAGCTTAAGTTTCTTATGTCTATTTATAATAATAAGCTCAGTATTAACTTTATTCCAAAGTATTTAGTTTTAATACTTAAGGTTAATAATTTAAACTTAGAAGTTTTAAAAGGCTTCCTAGAGTTCCTTAATTAAGTTAGTATTATTATTAAATAAGGATTATATTTTCCTAAAGTCTTAGTTAACTCTTTAAAGTTATTTTTAGGTATTATTTATATTATTAGAGTTATTATCTCTTATTCTAGTATTTTTAAGTTCTTAAGCTATATTCCTAGTAAGCTATGATTCTAAGCTACAAGATAAACTAGGCATAGGATTAGTAATTAAGGTATAAGAGGATAAATTATTATAAGATTATTAGTAAGCATTAAAGGTTAATTTACTAAATAGGACTAATTAAAGTATTATAATTAGCTATTTAATAGTAGAGTTCTATTAATAGAAGCTAAGGGATAATATATAATGATAAAATTATCTTATTAATCTATATTACTAGGTTAGATCTAGGGTTAAGGGTTATAGTAATTAGTTATAGTTCTTATAAGGGGATATATAGTATAAGAGAAGCTAAGAGTATCCTAGGGATAATTATAAAGTTCATTACTAAAGATGTATAGAAATCTATCCTTAAGCTAGGCTTAAGTCTATCCTATATATAAGTCTAAAATAGTTTTCTTACCCTAATACTAGTTATGTATCTATATACTAGTAAGTACTTAGTAACTATAGGTAATCGCTTAGTAGTCCTAGCTAATTACTTAGTAATTCATATCGCTCGCTTAGCCTTTATCGTATTATTATATAACTTATACTATAGTTCTTCCGTGCTAGGTAAGGCTTATTATTCCTATATTATCCTATATATAAAGGTCTTCTGGGCGCTCGTAGTGCCTATGGGGCCACCCTAGTCCGTATGCTTCTAACGGGTCGTAACACCGGGTTATTATAGCAACGTACCCTCGTGAAGGCTATTCCTTCCTTTATAGGGTTATACTAAGGAGTGTTATTATTTAGGCTTATTTTTATTACTTTGAACTTGCCCTCTGAATTATTATATTTTCCGCTTATTATTGTATTTCTAATGCCTTTATAGGGGTAATAAGGATACTCCCCTTCTAGTGATAAAGAAGGTCTTTATTATAGTATAGGGGGTCGTTAGTAAGTATCTAGTAGTTAGCTAGTGCCTCCTATTAGCTTATAAAGTTAAACAATATAATAATCTAGAGATTAATCTCCTTTTAATTATATAAAAGCCTAGTTTTAGCGTTAAGTTAAAAATATATAAATATTATTTAAGAATCTCGCTCTATTAAAATCTCCGTCTTTCTTCTTCAGATTTATAATACTAATATCGCTACTAATAAACTCTCGTTAGCCTCCAGGTGCCCTTAAAAAACTCTATCTTAATTATTATATAATAAATCTATTATTATATCTTCTACTACTACTAACGCTACTAACGCTACTAATACTACCCCCTTCCCTACTAATACTCCTAACGCCTCTACTATCCCTATATTAGGTAAGCTCTACGTATGCTCCTATTATTACTACCTCCTAGTATAAGTAAAGTAGGAGCTGCCTAAGGAGGTCTCTAAGCTCCTTATAAGCTTAATTATATCTTTTAAGAGTAAAAATAAGCTCTTAGTTCTTATCTAATACCTATCTAGTACTCTACTAGTTCCTAGTTTTAGATTTCTTATTAATTTATTTCTTTTAGATACTTTTATTAAATATAAGTACAATATTAAAATAAGTAATAAAAAAGCTTATATTAATATAAGCTTTGCTTATTATTTTCTAGTTCTTAGCTACTAACTCCTTATAGCTTACTTAGTATATAATAAGCGCTATTAATAAGCTTAAGCGCCTTATTAATAAGAGCTATTCTATAATTAATATTTAAGCTTAGTATACTAAGAATAAGGTAGGGTATCTAGTACCTCCCTAGTGCCTTATTACTAGTTTCTAATTATATTTCTAGGAGGAGATCCTTGCTACTTAACTTATAGTTAAGAAGGCCCTCTAAGCTAAAAGGAATAAGGCTATTATAACGCCTAAGAAGTAGAAGGCTAAGAATAAGGAACCCTTATTCCTTATATAAGACTACTAGGTAATTATCTTAGAGGAGGTAGCTATATATTAGTAGTACCTCGCTAAGGAGGTATAGAACTAAACCGAGTTATTATATAAGTAGTATATAGAGACTACCTGCTATTATACTAAGATAGAGTAGTTAGCCTTTAAGTAGCTAGTAGTATAGGAGGCGCAAGCTAAGCGCGCTAAGGAGTTTAATAACTCCTATAATAAAGTTATAAGTTTACTTAATCCCTACTAGTGCCTCCCTAGTGTCTATCTAATTAATATATCTAACTTATTTTCCCTTAGAACTATCATATTCTCGCTACTAATAATAATAATAAGGAGGAGACTAGTCTTAATAAGAATAGCGCTAGCGCTAAGTAGATTAAAATTTTTAGAAGCGCCCCTAGTAGGCTACTAATAACCTCTAGATAGTATTTAGTTACTTTTAGGTATATTTTATATCTCTTTCTACCTTATTAGGGGCCTTTAGGGTAGTAAATTAAGATTTCTAGTTAGTATGCTTTGCTTATTCCTATCTACTAGTCCCTAGTCAAGTTATTAATATATTTCGTAGGGATCCTAATATTTTAGCTTATAATTCGGCCTTATAGCTATCTTATAAATCTATAGATATATTGCGTTATGGCTCCTATGAATTATCTCATTCGCTATAACCCTTGTATTTAATAAGATACTAATAGTTATATTTAGGCCCCCTATAAGTAACAATATAGTCTATTATATAGACGTTATTATTGTTATTTATTAGGATATCTTATAGTAAAATAGCTGAGCTAAAAAAGGATTCTAATTAAGTAGGAGCGAAAATATTATAGATATAGTAATTTCTATTAATTTATAGCTTATAAGCTTATCCCTCTATTAATTACTTATTAAATCCTAAATAGGCCTAAAAGTCTATTAGAAAGTTTATAGGAGTGCTACCTCTATCTAAGGCTTTTTTATTAAAAGTAGAATAAGATCTCTTGTAGCGAAAATAATAGGGGTCCTCCTCTAATTATAGAACTTACTATATATTTTATTATACTTATAAAGCAGGTTAGTAATAGCTAACCTCTAGGTAAGTAAATTATAGACCCTCTTATATACTACTAGTACTAAGTCCTTCCGCTAGGATTTAATATTATTAGGTCTATAAGGAGAATATCCTATTAATAGCTTAGCAGGTAATATCTTAATAGCCTCGTAACAGAACTTATTATAAATTAATTAAGCTATATCAAGCTATATCGCCTAGTTATCTTAGTTAATATTATAGAAAGTCTATAACAAGTGCTTAATACTCTAGTTTTAGCGTTCTATTTAGCTATTAATTTAAGGGTAAAAGGCGGTACTTATCTTCCTCTTAATAACTAGTAGATAGTATACTTTAGACTAGAATTTACTAGTAAATAGCGATCCCTAATTAGATATAATAGCCCCTAGAAGCCTGAATTTAAGGAAGATATACTTAATTGAAAGTGCTACTAACCTATTAGCTATAAGTAACTCCTTAGTAGGGATATATAGGGAGTCCTTTATAAATCGATTAATACTAGTGAGGATAGTATTATAAGGCTTTTTTTTCATTATAAATGATAAGGGTAGTTTAGTAATAAAGTCGATTAATATTTACTAAAAGGGCCTAGTAGGTATTAGTAGGGGTAAGAGCTTACTATATAGAAGGTAATATCTCGGTTTCATACGCTAGTATATTATATATATCTTAAGATATTCCTTTATATTACTCTTTTATATATTCTAGAAAAACAACTCTCTAATCCTTTTTAATATCTCAGTAACCCCTAGGTAACCTCTAAATAGCTTATTATAAAATACTCTTAGGACTTTATTCTAGAGTGAGTAGTTATTAGGGATATATAGGCCCTCTTAATATCTTAGAATACTAGAGTTATTTAGTAACTATCTTGTTCCTTATTAGTATAAAAGGGGTCTTTCTATTAGGCTCTCTTAACTTATTCTTAGAGGGAGGGTATGAGTTATTCTAAGCTGAACTACTAGGTAATCCGTTGCTATCTAGTGCCTACTCTCTAAATAGTAGCGTAATTAAAACGTTATAGGAAGTCTTATAGAAGCAAGTCCCTAGCTTTATTAATCTTTATATCCCTTTGGATATAATAAGGTCTCTATAAGAGGCTATTAGCTAGGTTATAGTAACCTAGCTTATATTTAATCTTGAAGTTAAATACTAATAAGTCCTATAACAGGTAAGCTTAGTAGTTACTAAGTATTTTCTTATTAGTAAGGTATTAGTAGCCTAAGTAGTAAGTAATAAATTATATCTAGTGCTAGGAGTAAGGTAAGTAGTACTACTACCTTACTACTACCTCTCTAATAGCTAGTAGCTCTACTTCTAGCATATTATAGTATAGTTATATACCCTTAAGCTTCTAAGATAAAAATACTACTAGTCTCTAAATACGCCCTTCTAACTAGCTCAGTATTATACCTATTATAAAGTCTAATATACCGGGCTTAACCTAAATTAGAAGCATAGGGTTAAAGTAGTATAAACTAGCGTCTATAAACGAGGCGCGGAGCTAATAGAAGGTAAATAATACCTCCCTAGTCATTACTAGTTATTCTTTAGCTATATTAGTAAGCTAATTAGTAAGGGGGCTATAGATCTTAGAGTAATTCTTAGTAAATCTCCTATAGAACCCTATAAATCGTTAAAATTATTAATTGTCTTATATTATAAAAGGTATTCGCGACTTAGTAATTACCTAAACCCTCTCTTATTTTATAGTAATTCTATTTACTAAGACTATAAACCTAAGGAAGTTAATCTTTTCCTTATAGAATTTATACTTATTAGGGTTTTTATAGAGACTATTAGATTCTACCTAGGTAAATACCTATCTTACTACCTCTATATAGGAGTTTATGTTATTAGTAAATATTAAAATATTATTTAAATATATAATATGAATAATATTAACTAAGCCCAAAAGTAAATTATTAATAAATATCTAGAAGGTAGTAGGTATATTAATAAGCCTGAAAAATATAATATATTATTTATAATAGCTATAGTATATATAGAATACTATCTTCTACTTATTTCCCTCTTCAATTTTTACTCAATAGTAAGTATTCTTAAGGTTAAGTTTAGTAAAGTACTTTACCTAGGATAACTAGTGAAGGATTTTATTAATTAGAGGGAGAGGGGTATAGTTCTTAGTAGTTACTAAGTTAAATCCTTAGTAATCTATATATACTCTTAACTTACCTCCTTTTTTTTCAAATAAATAGGATTAGCAACATTACTAGACTTATTAATAGCTAAATCTACCCCTTTTATATGGCCTTATAGACATAGTATCTTAACTACTCTAACTCCTTCTTAGCTAGTAGGTAGATAGGTCTAAATAGGGGCTTAGTCCTAGGCTCTAGGTTAATAGGGTAGCTCCTAGTAGTTCTAAACTCTAGTATAGTTCCTACTAAGTTAATATTAAATACCTTCTTAAAGTCCTGGTACTCTAGTAGGATATTAGTTTCCTTAGTATCCTTAGGCTCCTTAGTATCCTCTAGTTAATTAGTAGTTAATATCTAACTAACTTATAATACTCCTATAAGTATTACTCTTATTTTATTTTTAACCCGCCTAAGCTTCTTTTTAGTTATAATAAGGTAAATACTCTTCTTATATAGGGGAAAGGTCTAGCCTAACTCCCTCTAATTAAGGTTAAAGCACTCTATTATATACTAAGACATCCCTAGGATAGTATTATAACTATCCCTATTACTAATCCTAAAGTTATATAAAGCAATCCGCTAAGCCCCTATACTATTAGTTATTTAGGTAACTAACTTCTATATATTATAGTTAGGTCCCTTAGATACTTATATCCCCTTAAAAGGTTTCAACTTATTAGCCTCTAGTTAAGTATTAGCTATAATCCTCTAGTCTATAATGTTCTTATTAGCTCTATAATTAATAAGTATAGTACTAGCTTTCTAGCTACTTATAACCCGGACTTATATTATTACTTCGATATAATATAGCTAGTTGCTATCTTATTAAACAATATATATTTTTACCCGGTCCTTATCTAGGTATTTACTAGGGTATGGTATTACGACCTATTAGAAGTGTACGGACTAGGGTGGCCCTATGGGCACTACTCGCGCCTAGAAGACCTTTATATATAGAATAATATAAGAATAACGAGCCTTACCTAGTATAGAAGAACTACAGGATAAGTTATGTAATAATAAGATAAGGAGATATTATGTTAAATTAAAATAATTTAATAAGATCCCTAGGGAAAAGGATTATTTATAATTAAAGTAATTAAAAACGATCCCGAGTAAAAGAAACTACTAGGGACTTATATATAGAACAGACTTAAACCTAGCTTAAGGATAGACTTCTATAGCTCTTTAGTAATTAACTTTATGATTATCTCTAGGATACTCTTAGCTTATTTTATATTATATATCTCTTTATAAGGATTATAACTAATTATTATAACCCTTAACCCCTAATCTAACCTAGTAATATAGACTAATAAGATGATACTGTTATTATATATTATCCCTTAGCTTTTATTAATAGAAACCCTAGTATTAGATAGCTAATTATGGTACTTTAATTACTCCTATTTAATAAGTTAACCTTTAATACTTACTAATTTATTATAATAATATATCTTATTATACTTTAATTACAAACCCTATACTTAGTTTATCTTCTATCTTAGGATAGTAGCTTACTAAGAATATAGCTAGAGAACTTAAAAGCGCTAGAATAAGACATAAAAACTCTAATAATAAGGAAGATACTTATAAATAGCTTTAGAAAGTTAACTAAGAGGTTAAGAAGATCCAATCCTTATTTAATAATCATATTAATTTAATTAAAGACCTTTAGTAAGCCTTTTAAACTTCCTAAGCTTAGAATATTAATCTTAAGCATTAGAACTAAATACTTTAGAATAAAGTTAATACTTAGCTTATTATTATTAATAAGTATAAGAAGCTTAAGCTTAACTTACTTACCCTATTTAATAATACCTTAAGATAGCTCAAGGGATTCCTAATTCAAGTTAAGAACTATTAAGACTTCTATGATAATAACTTTAATAATAGAGTTAAAAAGGTCAGATATACTTTAACCTTTCTTAAAGGATAAGCTCTTTAGCAGTTTAAACCCTTTTTTAAAAAAAATACCTAGATAAGGAAATACTAGATAGATATTCTATAGAAATATAAGATACTTTTAATAGCTTTTAAGGATTAAAATATACCTTAAGATCCATATTCTAAGATCTAGATAAGAAATAATAAATAGAATAAGACTTATTTTACTTTAGATAAACTAAGTTAGTAAAAGGCTATATTGTAGAATTCTAATATATCTATATATAACTTAACTTAATTAATAAAGGTAAGGTCTTTATATTCTATATTAATCTTAAAGATAAAGTTAGAAATAAAATTGTCGGATAACTATCCTGCGCAGGTAATAGTACCAGAAAGATAGGGTTCTTCTATAATACTATAGTTATTCGTGATATCTAACTATTATAGGTTTGGTGGTTATGATGGCTATATGGGCAGTCCTTGCGTGTAGGGTCCTGGCCCTCCTATTGGTTGAATCGGCGCAATAGGTGGGTCCGGACCGGCCTAACGTAGCGCCGGTTGGGTTGGCGACGAGCCGCCGACTGGGCTTCCAACAAAAATGAATAAGGTTAACAGGTTTAATAACTTGCTTTAATATACAGAACTTACAATTAAGATTAATAATTAACTATATAAATAATTAAGAAAAAGGGAGAATAATAACCTATTCCTAACTAAGGATAAAGGTTTAGTAGTAATTATATAACTAGTTTTAGGATAGTAATAACTAGTAAATAAGTTTTCTATAATATACTCCTAAGATAACTCAGTATACTACTACCTATAGATATTATAATAAACCTATAGATATTAGTATAGCTATCAAAAATACTAAGAAGAACTTTAAGTACTTTAACTATAACTAGACTAGATATATTATATATAACTACTTATAGCCTAAGAAGAGATAGTTTATATTAGTTTTAGAATAAATATAATAAATTAGTATAATAAATAAGTATATTCTATATTAATAAATTAGTTAGACTATATATTATTACAATAACTATAGAATCTATTTGGACCCTAAAGAATAAGTAGGATAATATCTAAAGAACCCTTACTACTTAGGATATAATACTATAGGAATAGTAAAACCTATACTAATAAAACCTATTATAATAAGATATTGTAGTAATACTAAGCTTAAATATAAAGCCACTAAAAGACTGAGTCTATATTAAATAACTTAAGAACGCTCTATAGGTTTATAAATAATATATTAAAACTATCCTTATAATCCTATATAATAAGAATAACCTAGAGCTATAGCATCTTACTTACAAAGATAAATCTATATTTAGAATAATCTAGAGCAAATTTAATAAGTTAATTAAGAGCTCTAAGAATACGTTAAGAAGGTACTTAATAAAGAAGAAGAGGATTCTAGAGAAACCCTTAACCCCTATGTAAGATACTAAACTAATAAATGGCTATAAGAGTAAGAACCTAAAACCCCTTATAACTTAAATAAATCCTATGATATTATATAATAATATACTTAGATAATAACTATCTATAGACCTAAATCTAAGAATAATGTTACTAGCTCTAAAGAGGAATCTAATAATAAAGAAATAAGCTTAAAACTCTAATTATAAGGAAATTATACCCTTTAGTAATAATTAGAAGGTATATTTCTATAGAATAACTCTAAGATAGAGATAAGAAGTAAAGGAATTACTTTCAGATAATAATGATAGTAAATACTTACTTCTAATATATTATAAATACTTATAAGTATTTTAGGTATAATTCTTTGATAATTAATATAGAGAATACATAAGAGAGAAGTATAATTATAAGTACTACCCCTATAAGTAGAATACTAACTCTATTTTATATACTTATTAAGTTTCCTAACTCCCCAATTAGAATATATATTACTAAGATAAGAAAGGAATTACTACCTTTATACTTAGCTATAACTACCCTATAGAATACTTAAATAATATAGAATATTATAAGACGAATATTAATAAGATTAATATAAGATATATTTAATACATAAAGCTAAAGTATTATAACTCCTGTAAGAAGGACCTAGCTTATTAAAACTAAGGATCTAAGAGAATAGCTTTACTAAAGTAAATAAATAAAGTAAGGTATTTTAAATAATCCTAGAAAATAAGTAATTAAAAAAATCGACTTACTTATCAAAATAGGATAATAATAAGTAAATATAATAAACTCCTTATATAATACTAATATATTATAAAGAAATAAAGATTATCTTTTATTCAATATATTACTTAATAGAGAATCTATGCTAGTAATAATAAAAAGTAATATATAAGCTAACTTTATATTACCTAGTATAGTAAATTAGTAATAGATTAAATAGAGAAAGAAGACTCCTAAAGAGGAATACTACTCATAAAGTATCAAAGGAGATAGAATTTAATATAATAGAAGCTTTATTAGTTTAGAAATAATATAACTCCATTTAAGTTATTATAATTATTAAGAGTAAGTCTATTTTGATTTCATAAATATAAAGGATAATTATAATATTATTCTAGTATTTCTATAATTATAAAAATATAACTTAAAATAGATTAGAGAACTAGCTAACTCTTATAAAGAGAGAACTTAGTTATTAAGTAGTAGGTTAAGAGAAATACTTTAAATAAGCTATAAAAAACTCCTAAAGTAATATAAAACCCTATATATTTAAGAATTAAGGATATAAGTATTAAGATACTAATAATAATAAGTATTAGTAAGGAAGATTAAATACTATCTGTCTTAGTAGCATATTAATAATATAAGATATTATGTACTAAAGACCTTAATATAGAGTTATTAGAATATAATAGCTAAAATTATAAGATTAAGCTAAAACTAGGAAAAGAATTAATATTTGAGAAGATTTATAAACTTAATTAAGAAAAAATATAAATAATTAAGACTTATTTTAATAAGAATCTAAAAAAGGAATCTATTAAACTCTTAATATTACTTATAGGGTATTTAAGACTCTTCATATTAAAAAGGAATAGAAGTATTTAATATATATTAATTATTAAAAGCTTAATAATATTACTATTAAGACCTATTACGTATTAATACTTATTTCTAAGTTATATAACCTCTTATATAATATAAACTAGTTGATAGCTCTTAATCTTAAAGGAGCTTATAACCTTAATTATATTATAGAGAGCGAAGAATAGAAAATAGTATTTAAAATATAATATAGATACTTTAAAATGCTTATAAAACCTTTTAGACTTATAAAGATATTAGTAACCTTTTAGATTATAATTAAGAAGATATTATAACTACACCTTGATAAGCTTATTATAATATATCTTAATAATACTCTTATCTTCTCTAGGAACCTAAAAGAATATAAGAAATATATATACAGAGTATTATAATAGCTATAAGAAGTAAAACTCTTAGTTAAGCTAGCTAAAAGTAAATTTTACTAATAAGAAGTTAAATTCCTAGGGTTTACTACCACGCTAGGAATTATTAAGATATTAAAAGACTAGGTAAAAGCTATTTAAATCTAGCTTATACCTCCTTATTTCAAGGATATATAATCCTTCTTAGGCTTTACAAATTTCTATTAATAGTCTATTAACAATTATATAGACGTCAGTAGAAGACTCTAGGACCTTATTAAGAAAGATAATATATTCTAATAAACTAAGGAATACTAATAGGACTTTAAGAAAATTAAGTACCTAGTAGAGGAAGATATTATACTCTCTATATTAAACCTTAATAAGCTATTTAAACTTAAAACTAATACCTTAGACTTTATTATAAATATATAGCTCAAATAATATAATAAAAGAACTAATTATAACTAATTACTTTAATATTAGAAAAGCTGCATAAATTAGAACTTAGGTATTAAGTTTATAATAAAGAACGTATAGTAATTATTAAGGCCTTTGAAGAATAGAGATTTTAATTATTAGGAACTAAATACCTAATTAAGATATATATAGATTATAAGAATCCTTTATATTTTATTACTTTAAAAATACTTAATAAGTAATAAATAAAATAGTTAGAATTCCTATCTAAATTTAATTTTAAAGTTATTTATAAGAAAGGAAATAAGAATAATAGAGCTAATACTCTTAGCTAATAGCTAGATTATAATATCCTAATGCCTAAAGAAACTTAAGCTATCTTAAAATATAATAAGAATAGAAACCTTATACAAGCTATAAAGCTTCTAATAGTATCTAGGAAGGTTAGCACTAGTATAACTAGATAGATAACCCCTAGAGCTATTAATAACGTATACCTAGTACCTATATATACATACTAAGGCGTTACTAAGATATAGAAATATATTTAATAATACTATAATAAACCTATTATAAGACGAGAAGTAATAAATCTATTAAAGATTATAAAATCTATATTAGAAGTAAACTAAATTAATATTTACCTTATAATAAGATTTGACTACTACCTATCCCTAGAATAATATAGTAATTAATCTCACTTAAGTTTATTATTGAATTACTTAAGTTAAAAGAACTAGTAACTAAAACTAATATAATATTACTTTAGTAATTATAAACTAACTTATAACATATACCTTAAGAATATTATTAGCTAATATAGAATACTAATAAAAATTATATTAGATAGAGATAAATTATTAATCTCTAAGTTTTAGAGATCCCTAACCTCATAGCTTAGATCTAATTATAAACTTTTTATTACTTTCTATCTATAAACTAATAGATAAATTAAAGAAATTAAGTAGATTTTAGAAACCTACTAGAATGGGCTAGAAGTAATAGGAACTAGGAAGGATAATAAATAATATAACTCTACCTATAACTAGGCGAGAATATTAAAGATAGGCTTAAAAGATATAAAATGTAATTTGCAGATCTAATTAAAAGAGGCTATCTCGATTAGGCATGAACTTACTATAAGAATACTAAAGGACGAGGTATAGGAATATGAGGGTACTAATAATAATAATATATAAACTATTTTAAAGTCTACTACGCTCCTCTCCTCTATACTCTACTCTATAGGACTCCTATAATAAGCCTATATGCTAAGGGAGCTTTATAAAAGCTATATAGCTAAGTGTATTTTATCTTATCCTAATTATCTCCTTAAAGCTCTTTCTAATATTATAACGGAAAGTCTTAATAAGTAAATAAAACTACTTTTATAAAAGCTATAAGTAAACTCTATTTATAGATCCCTTCTACTACTAATATCTTCTAAGCGGGTAATCCTATTACTAAGAAGGTCCCTTAGGTTTAACTATCTTCTATTATAAGTTATATCTTAATAATAGCCTTATTACCTCTTCTTCATTATTATACTCCTTATTTTATTCTAATCCTTAATATAGCTAAAACTATCCGCCCTACTATACTAAGCGCGAAAAGTTATAATAATATGCTGCTTTAGGTATATTTTACTTAATCTAATCCTATTAGCTAACCCTCTACTAGATATAGTCTATATAATTATAATTATACTTCTTCAAGCGATTAAGCTACTTAGAATGTAATAATATGTCTATAAGTATAATTCTTAAGTGTAGCTTAATAGTTATACTACGACTTAGTATTTATAAGACTTATAACTAAAGTGTAAGGGACTGGATACCTAGGCTGGAGAAGCTGGAGACACTGTAGCTAGCGCAGGCTAAAAGGATAGAGAGGGCTATGGGTCTAGGGTATAGAACCCATATAGCAAGGACTTAGCAAGTACTTACTAAAGGCTAGGAAAAAAGGATCTTAGAGGAAATAAGCAAAAGTAATATAGTAATACTAGACCTATCTTTTAGGTGCTTCTATTATTAGTTTAATCTAATTATAGCTCATAGCCCCTTAATACCTTTATAATTCTTCTGCTTCTACCCTGCTTTAAGAAGGTTAGTAATAATAATAATATTATATACCTAAGTAATACCTATTAATTAGGCTAAAGAACCTATACGTAATATTTACTAAGAGTAGAGCGAAATAGCCTATATAAACCTATATAAGGATAATAACCCTAGCGAGTAATTAGAGGATAATATAAGCTAATAAGGAGAGGTAAGAAGCTATGCTTTAAGCGAGGCTAGGGGCTCTAAAGAGGATAGGCTACCCACGCTAAGCGCTCGCTACTTAGATAATAAGTATATATAGGAAAATAGGGAATATAAGACCCCTTCCTATAGACTAGACGGGCTAATAGGCTAGATATCTATAGCTATAGCTAATAGGCTAGCCTAAGCTAGAGGGCTAGATAAACCAACTAGCTAAGTGCTAATATAATAGATCATAACTACAATAGCTAACTAGTATAAGCTAATTACTACTATATTGAGTAAATAAGCTCCTACTAAGCAATCGCCTAAGGTTTATAAAAAAACCCTTAATTATAATATAGTATACCTTACTAGCGAATCTACTAGTATAATAAGCTAAGATTAGCTTATTATAGTTAAAGAGGCTTATAAGCACTGCCCTAGCTGCTCTAATAGCTAGTATATCTAGTACGCTTTAAGTATAATAGAGCATACCTTATAAATAGAATAGCAGAATTATTAGCAAATGCTTATAGATAAGTTAGGGAATTAGGTTAACCGTAAATAGGAAGACTTCAGAATTTTATAAAAAGGTAGTATATTATACCTAGCTCTAAGAATAGAACTACTATAATACCTTGAGATAGTGCTATTAGAAGGATAAGAAACTAATTGCATATTAAGCCTAAGAGGAGTCTATTAACTAAGCACTTAGCAAGCTGAGCATAGGTAATATTAAGATGCACGCCTTCTTTTAGGGCTATATTAGGACCCTAAAGGATAAACCCTTTAAGTAGGATATTAATTATACTAATATATATACTATTACCCTATATATATAGTGATTATAGGAGATTATAAAAGGGAGATGCATAGGAATATCTACTAGCTATTCTAAGTTATATAAGCAACTATACTTAGGCTCTCTAGACTGCCCTTATAAGAGCAGCTTGCAAACCCCTTAGTTAATAGACCCAAGGGACTACTACCTAGAGACCCCGTCCTAGAACGACTACTTCTCAGATGCCTGCGTAATACCTAGTACTAGTAGTATACCCTCTGACTCCTAGGGACCCTAATACTATAACTATAAGAAGTATAGCTATATCTCCCCTAATTATACTAAAAATTATATATAGCTAATAGGTAGTAACTAGAACCTAAACCTAAGATAGGGCGGGATAAGTATAATTATAATACCTAGCATAGCTAATACTAAAGACTTAGGAAATATATAAGCATAGATATAACCCCAAGGGATACTACGCTAGAAATCACTTTAGTTCTAGTAGGATAGACTATTAAGGGATAGTTATTAGCGCTTTAAGTATCTAGCGAAGTTAAACTAGAGGTTAATATAGATACCTATATAGTAATAAATATTATATAAAACGATCTTATTAAGAGACTCTAACTAAAGGAGGCTACTAGTATTATAGCCCCTGAATTAGTGGATTTCTAAGGAAGGCCTATGCCTAAAAGAAGGTCTACTAGCTTATATTCCTTTTTATAGATAGCTAGGGTTACCTATAGAAGATTTTCTAGGCTTTTATTATAAGCCCTCGCCCTAAAGGAGCAAGAGATATCCTTCTATCTAATAACCTAATAGGATAGGAAGGTATCTATATAGATACCTATATATATACTTAGTTATATAAACCCCTCTTGCTTGCTAGGCTAGGGGTAATTATCCAAGAGATTATAGAGAATAACTAATAAGCCTATGTTATATATCTAATAGGCGCTATAAGCCCTAATAAGAAGGATATAGAGACCTTAAGTAAGGACTCGCTAGATAATAAGTAGGAGAAGAAGATTCCTAGGGAACTATAAGACTTTACTAACGTTTCCTTTAAGGAGAATATAAAGAAAGGTCTAAGGCTAAAGGGAGTAATATACTATATTAAACTAAAAACTAGTAGGGAACCTCTATATAGACCTATATACCCTTTATTAGCAGAGTAATTATAAATGCTTACTAAGTATATTTAAGATATAGAGGTAGTAGGTTATATATACTACTTAACTAGCTCCGCAGGAGCACTAGTGCTATTCATACCTAAGACGGATAGAAGCCTGCGACTATATATAGATTATAGACGACTAACTAAATTATAGTAAAAAACCGTTACTCTCTACTACTAATTAGCAAGCTTCTAGATAGACTTACTAGAGCGAAGTTTATTTTTAAGATTAACTTAAGCAAGGTATACTACTAAATTATAATTAATAACGCAGATAGGTAGAAAATAGCGTTTAGAATATAATATAGGTACTTTAAGTATACTATAATGCTATTTAGGCTTATAAATACCCTTGCAACTCTTTAGGCGTATATTTACTAAATATATGCTAACCTTTTAGATACCTACTATATTATATATCTAAATAATATTCTAATCTACTTAGATATAATAGAATAGCATACGAAGGACCTTTATATTATCTTATGCTACCTAAGGGCTGCTAAGCTACTTATAAAACGAAAGAAGTATAACTTCTATTAAATAGAAGTAGATATTCTAGGGATCTATATTACCTAAGATAGCATAGAAATAGACCTAGATAGAGTCCGAGTAGTTACTAAATAGGTAGTGCTAAAGTCTTTTAGAGATATCTAAGTATTCCTTAACTTCTATAACTTTTACTATAAGTTTATTATAAGATATTCCTATATTATAGCCCCTATAAATAGCGCGCTTAAGGGAAGCTAAAAAAGCATAAAGTTAGGAGCTTTCGCCTAGATAAGGGAGATATAAACTATATTTAAAATACTTTAGAGAGTATTTACTAAAGCCCTAATACTAAGATATTAAAACCTCGCGCGAGAAACTAGGGTTAAGACTAATATATCTACTTAGGTAGTATCTAGTATGCTCTTATAGAAGCATAGTCTAGTTTAGCACTTAATAGCCTTCTAGTTAAGGAAGCTCTTAGATATAGAGAGGCGCTAAGCTATAAGGCAATAGGAACTCCTTATTATTATAGAAAGTTTAGATTACTAGGCGTAATACCTATAAGGACTCCTTAAGAAATTCGTAGTACTTATAGACTATATACCGCTAAAAGGGGTACTTGCTATGCCTACGCAGGATATTTGCAGAAGGCTCGTGCAATAGGTTTACGACTTATCAGTATTTAACTTTAAAATTCTAGTATAGGTTAGGGGTTATTAATCTAGTAGATAGATTATTATAATACCCTAACTATATAGTAGAAGATACTAAGGTAGATAATATACTTCCTACCCTTAGAAAAAAGCTTAGGCTTATTATCTAGCTTTTAGTAAGAGACTGCTAACGCATCGCTAAGCTTAAAGGAACTATAGCTATTATAAACACTTATATCTAGGCTATCTAGTAAAGCATATAAAAACCTTACTAGAAGGCTAGCTCTAAGGTTAAGGGATCCTCACCCTCAAGTTAGCACTACCCTATAATAAGTACTAATAAGCTACTATATATAAGTATGCATATTAGCGTTATTACCTATATAAAAGTATATATAGGTGCCATGCTAACTGCTCCACGAGAGAATAGTAATAGGCTAGAGGACTCAGGGGGAGCTAGGCTTACTATACTAGAATAATATATCCTACATGCTATAATAAGAGAGCTTATTGAGAATAAAACAGCTTATATGCTATAACTAGGCGTATATATTAAATAGATAGTTAGAGGACTATAAGCTAAAAACTACTTTTATAGAGATATTATAGCTAAGGTTCGCTAAGATGCTAGGGAATACTAAGGATATTAAGTTATTAAGAATAATATCCTTTGGTTTAGAAGAAGACTTATTATCCTAGAAAAGGGATCCCTCTGCTATAGAATCCTAAAGAACTACTATAATATACCTAGATTAGGGCATATAGGAGCAAATAAGATAGCTAAGCTAATCTTATAAAAGTTTCATTAACTATATTTAATAGAGGATATATAGCGATATATTACTAAGTGCTAGCGCTACTTAGGGGCGCGCGTACTATAGTATAAGCTATATAGGCTGCTATAAACACTAGAACTACTAGTATACCTATTGTAATAGATTCCTTTAGACTTCTTAACTAGATTACTAGATTACTAGAAAGTCACTAAGATAATAGAGTTACGTATAATAAAAACTTAGTAGTTATATACTAGATAACTAAATTAATATAATTCTTCGTAATACCTAAGCAACTAGATACTGCGGGTTTAGCGAGAATCTTATATTAAGAGATTAAGTGCTAATATAGCATGACTAAGGCTACTATTAGTAATTGAGATAAACTAATTACTAGTTAGTTCTAGCGAGACTAGACTAAGGCCTGAGATATAAAAGGGCATATCTCTATAGCATAATATTTGCAGATAGATAGCTAGACTAAAAGAATATATTAAACCTTTACTATATATCTTATAAGGTTTAGCAAAGGCTTATATAACTAATAGGCAATATAATTAGTTAAGGCTGAATTTTTGTATAATAATAGCAAATATATTACTATTAGTATATCCCTATTTAAGGCCCTTATGGGATATTACCCTTAAATAATTAACTACTACCTACTAAATATTAAGATCAGGACCTAAGGGGTTAATTAAAGGCTTAAGAAGCTAATAGAGGTTTGCTAAAGAATAGCTAAGAATTAGCTATATATAATAGAGGTATAAGCTAAGAATGCAAATACTAGAAGGAAAGTATAAGTATATAATATTAGAGATATCATAGGACTCTTAATAAAAAACTTCTATTATGCAAAAGGTTAGCAAAAGCCTGCCCTATAATTTATTCCTATGCTACTTATAGAAGTTATAGGCTCTAATACCTATAGAGTATAACTTCTAGAAAGGTATAGCAGAGCGTATAATATCTTCTCTATTACTTTGCTTAAGCTATAGTATAGCTAAAGCTTACTAAGGGGTAGCTCTCAGACCTTAAAGAAGACCCTAAAGAATAGGAAGTTAAGGATATTATATTAGAGAGGGAAGCGCTAATAAGCCCCCTATATTTAGTTAAGTAGAAGGGCTAGCTAGTAGAGTATAATACCTAGGAGCCTGAAGAACACCTAGTGAACGCTTTATAAATCCTCGCTAGATTTAAGAAATAGTAGCATAAGTTATATTATAAGTAGGATAATAAGTAGTATAGAGTAATAAGAAAAGTTAATTAACTATAAGAATAGCTAAAATGCTAAGAGAAGAACCCCCCCTATAAAAGCAATGCAAAACCTATAGGTATCTAACCTTATACTACTATAGAGGTCTACTATATATTTACTAAAGTTCTGCTAGCACTACTAACTATCCTTATTACTATTATTCCTATTACCTTCTTCCTTATTATTATTATCCTCGGTACTACTATTACTATCCTCGCTCTCTCCCTCTAAGCTATTGCTAGTAGTATTACTATTACTACCCTAACTATTGCTCTCTATAGCGTTATTAGAGTTACTATCCTCTATACCTAAGGACTTATCCTCCTTATTACTATAGCCTAGTATTAATAAGCTATTACTAAGTTATTACTAACCTTCTTATAAGAATTAGGTTAAGGCATAGGGCTATTACTAATAATCTTAAAAATAGTAATAAGACCTTAGTAATAGGCGTTATAAAGTATATAGGAACCTTAATTCTTTAAAAGCTCCTATAAGAGAAGCGTGGATATATAGGTATTACTCTTTAAGAGCTATATTATTAGGATATTAGTAAGCTTATTAAAAAAGGTAGCCTACTTAAAGGTATACGTTTTATTATATAAGTAAACAGGAAGAGTATTATTAAGCTATATTATAATCTCCTTAAATAAAACCTTATCCTTAGCTTAGCGAGCTGCTTATAAGTATGTATTAGAATAATAAAAGGATAAAACTAACTATAAGGTGAAACGTACCTCAAGCGAAACCTATAGATACGCCTAGGTATGCGAAGCTACACTCTCTAGGTATGCCTATAGCAAGTAGGTAGTTATTATAGTTCTTAGTACTAGGCTTAAAGCTAGCAGGGTTTACTAACTAGTTATAGAGGTATTAGAAAAGCTCTAGCTCCTACTCTATAGCTATAACGATATAGAAAATCTCGCGCTATTAATACTAACTAGTAGTAATCGCACAGGTATAACGCTTAACCTAGTTCTAATAGAAATAGATAGTACTAATAAGCTAAGTAGGGATCTAGAAATAGGAGAAGTTAGCCTATACGTTCCCTAAGTAATTACTAAACTTACCCTATAGCACTTAATACTATAAACCTAGTATAACTTATAAATATAGTTACTATTATATTAATAAGCATAGACGACCTAGGCATTCTTAGGGAGCTATAGCGCATAGGCAATATAAGGCTTGCTACTACCTGCCTAGTTATGCTAATAGTTACTAATGCTAAGCTCGGACTTAGTAGGGCTATACGTAGCGAGGAGTTAGTAAATAAGGCTCTTAGTACTTATGATAGTTATAGAAGTATTAAAGGATGCAAAGGATCTTATAAAGGGTCTATAAAGGCTTAATAAAGGGCTTAGGAAATATAAAAGTAGTTATTAAATAATGTAATATAATATGGAGGAAAAAGAACTAACCCTAGAGTAGAAAGGAGCTATTACTTTATAGATAGCTAAGAGGCCTTATTAAATAATTATATAGGTACCTACGACTTTAGATAGCAAGAATAGTAATTATTCACTATAGCAGGTGCTACCTATTAGGAAGTAGATATAGCAAATTAGTAATAGTAGTTGCTATCTAACCTATTTAATAGCTTCATAATATGCTTATTTAGAAGGGGGATAATAGGATAAAAAACGAAGTTATTATAAGGGTATTATATAAGAGAGTGCTCGCTAGATAAAGGGCAAATAGCTTGAGAATAAATCTATTACTATAAGAATAACTATTCTCTTTTAAAAGAAAATAATAAGATCCCTTTAGAATAACCCTAAATAGAGGGTGTAAAGGGGGCCTAAAAGGAGAGGAACTATAAGGAGTAAGACTATAGGCTTAGCTACTACGTCTATAACTCCAAGAGCTCTATTATCTTTTAGCAAATATATAGCAAATTACTACTATGCTAGATAAGAGTAATAATAGTAAAGGACCTGGGGCCTACCTTAGATAACTAAGAGGGATAATGTAAGGAACAATAGCGGGTGCAGGATGCAGAGCCACGCTATCGGCAAAACGTTAGCAAGTTAGGGGCGGATGAATACACCTTGGAGAAAACTCTGCAGGTAAAGACCTAGAAGGTTAAGCAATAGTCTAATATAATAACGAATATCTATATTTCAATATTCTAGCCTTTCCTAGTTTAGGCTTTTAGCTATACTCTTTATAATTCTATTACTTCTACCTCGATTCGAGAAACTAGCGCTAGTTAGAATATCTAAAGCGAATTAGCGATAATATACTAATAATTTAGTAATAGAGTTTAACTATAATAAGCTCCGGGCTAGGTATATAGAATATAACTAATAGGGTCTTAGCTAATAAGATATTAATTATTCGCTAAGCCCTGAAATATAGGGAATATAGCGCGGATATTATGCTAGGGGAATAGATAACCCTAGTAATAATATAGCAGGAGGAATAACCCCGAGGGGTTAGGCTAGGTCCTAGGTAGCGCTAGACTAGGCAGACTACCCCTCGAGGGGCGAATAGATAGCGAGCAGTAGCTAATAGGGCACCCTACCTAGGATGCCCCGAGAAGCTAGTATCTCTAGTATCCTTGCCTAGGCTATAGGGTTATTATAAAAATAGCAAGAGAGCCTTATAGAGCAGATATATTTATAATAGTAGTAGCACGAGAAATAAACCGCCGCCTTATTATAAGAACTTGCTAATCGCTTAGCGCTAAGATACTTATAGAGAGAATATAAAAAGCCCCCTATATATAATTACTATATTATAACTAAGGACTTTACTATAAACTAGGTTAATAACTAGATCTAAGCAATTAAAGATAGAAACTAACTACGCGCTAGTAGTACGCTAGAGTAGTAAATCTAATAGGTGCTTATAAAGATAAGCCCGTCCCTATAGACCTAGTAGCGATACTATAGGGCTAGGCTAGAAGGAGACCTAGCCTAGGCTAACTTTATAGTATTTGCTTACTAATAGTATATCAACCCCGAGCTTTAAGAGCGAAGGTACTATAAGAAGCTAGATATAATAAGGCAGAAGGAGATATAGTTATTAATATAGTTTTTTATTAAATAATTAATAATATATTAGGACTTAGGTATAGTTAGTATAGAAGATAGCAAGGCTAAGGCTTATATACTATACTTCTAATTAGCCCTATTCTTATATAGGGAACTCGAATATTAGAAAGTCGAGATATAGAGGCTAAGAGATATAGCTATAGAAGCTAAATGCTTATAGGAGATATATTACTAATAGGGTAGCAAACCTCTATAAAGCGAAAGTAAGAAATAGCATACGGGAGAAGAGTATAACCTAAGGGGGCCCCTAGTAGCGAGGTTAGGTTAAAAGACGGGCTAGCAGGGTTCTAGCTAGAAGATAGCATAAGGTTTATAGAGCCTAATGCCTTACTAATAGGTTAGTAGCGCGACGTAGGGATCTAACTAGAACGGGTCTATATCTAGCCCTAGTATATAACATATAATATCTAATTATATAGTATGCTTTAGCTATAAGCAAAAGGGGTATAAGAGGGTAGATTACCCGGATACACGTATGAGATAAAGCGCGAATAAAACGCTAGTAGGATATTAAATACTTGCTAAAAAGGTAAAGATTAATATAATCTAATCCTTAAGAGTTAAAGAACTCGACTCGTTAGAAAACGAGTAAGCTAGGGGATTATACTAGTAACCCCTATGCCTAAATTAGAACTAGATACTCTCCTAAAGGGAACTACTATAAAAGGATAGGCGATCGTTCTCTAGAATATTGCTAAATAAGAAGTAGTAGTAGATATAGATTCTTATTCCTAGGTTAATATTATTAGTAGTTAACTAGCTAAGTCCTTATAATAACGACCTATAGTAGCTATTACCCCTATATTAGAAGGGTTTAATAGGTTATTTATAATAGGCTAGAATATATACTAGTTAATATTCTTCCTTATTAACTTAGGAGGAGAAGCGAGGAAGATATAGTAACTCTTTGCTAAAGCCTCCTAACCCGAGGGAGCAGGAGACCTTCTCTTATTATAATACTCTATAGGAGAAGAGGGTATTATAATTAATACCCGGACGAATACCTAGGAATATAAACGCTTTAGTATTACTAAGCTATTAGTATTTATATAAGAGATCGTTAAGAATAGCTAGAAGGCTTATATTATATATATATTAGGGAATATCACCCCCTATAAGCTGCTAATAGGGGCTCTAGAAGAAGAAGACACCCTAGAGGGCGATACGGAGTTACTACTAGAACTATCTAGTAAATAGGTAATATTTAACGAATAGTTAGCGAAGTAATACCTAGTCCTAGAGAGCATAGAATATATTATCGATTTGATCGAAGGGAAGAAACCCCTATACAGGCCTATCTACCTATTGAAGGAGCATTAGTTAGAAGAACTTCGCTAATATATTACTAATAACTAAGCAATAAGGCGGATCTAACCCTTAACTACCAAGGCAGGTATACCTATCCTTTTTATACCTAAGAAAGATAGGTCCCTATGCCTTTATATAGATTATCGAGGCCTTAATAAGGTGATAATAAAGAACCGATATCTACTCCCTTTTATTAGCAAACTATTAGATAGGCTTCAGGGAGCGAAATAGATCTCGAAAATCGATATTCGAGATATATACTACTATATTTATATTAAGCTAGAGGATCGCTAGAAAATAGCATTTAGGATGCGTTATAAGTACTTTGAATATACTATTATACTATTTAGACTTATAAATACCCTAGCTATATTCTAGGCATATATTTACCGAGCGCTCGCTAAGCTACTAGATACCTATTATATTACTTATATAAATAATATTATAATCTACTCCGAGATAAGAGAGTAATATACGAAAAACCTTCTCCGAGTGCTCTATAGGCTTCGCTAATAAAAGCTCTATACTAAGCTTAATAAGTATAGGTTTTACTAATAGCGGGTAGAGTTCCTAGGGTATATTATTATACCTAAGGGTATATTAATAGACTAAACTTATATCCGAGCTATTGCTAAATAGAAGCTACTAAAGACGTACTAAAATATCTAGGTCTTCCTTAGATTCTATAACTTCTATTATAAGTTTATTATAGGATATTTAGGCATTATAGCCCTAATAATATCCCTATTAAAGGGTAGTGAGAACAGTAAGAAAGGAGGCGAGTTTCACTAGCTAGAAGAAGCTTAATAAGCCTTCGAGCAGCTTCAAGCTACCTTCTGCTTAGCAACCATTCTCTAATACTAGGACCTAACCCGCGAGATAAGGGTTGAGATAGATGCTTCTATAAAGGCCGTATTTAGTATCTTATTATAGCATATTAATGGTTAATAGCGACTAGTTACCTACTATTTATAGAAGCTTAGCAAAATAGAGCAATATTAAGGAGCAAGCTAATAGGAACTTCTTACTATAGTTAAGAGTTTAAACTATTAGGCTTACTACCTTTAGGATATATCGAAGAAGTTTATAATTCTAATAGATCAGTAGGCGCTAAAAGGAGTTATTAGCGCGCTTATATAGGACCTTAAGGGAAGGCTTGCTAGGTAGGTATATAAACTCTTAGCGTTTAATTTCAACTTAAAGCATAGGTCGGGGGTTTTAAACCTAGTAGATAGTCTATCTAAGAAGCTAGATTATATAGAGGGGGAGGTTAAGTATAATAATATACTCCTAACCTTAGTAAAGAAGCTAAGGCTTATTAGAGACCTACTAGCGGATCTTCAGATAAGTATTACTATACTATAAGGTAGTATAGAGACCTCAAAAGCATTTATTAATGCTATAAGAGCTAGTATAAGGTACCCCTTCTAGACGGATAGCTCTAGGGGCAGAGATGCCTCGGTCTCTAGTCGGCGTTATACTCTATAGCGCGCTAATATTACTATAACTATAGCAGCTATAATAACCTGATGCTAAAGAGCAAGGGGTAATATAGAGAATACTTAGCAAGAGGTTATTAACTAAGAGGACTCGCTTAGAGCTAGGGTTACTATAGCATAGTAGTATATCCTACGCTAGGTTATAAGGGAGCTTATAATAAGTAAAACAGCGGATAGTTAGCAACTCTCTAAAGTAATAGGGAATCTTATCTATAGACTATAGGCTAATAACTTATACTACTAGATATAATTAGAGATAGAGCATAAACTAGCTAGCGATTATAGGAGCTATACGATCGATAGCTAGGGAACCCTATTCTACAGGGGATAGCTAGAGATACTATAAGAAGGGTCTCTAAGGCTAGAGATCCTTTACTAATACCACGATAACTATAAGGCGGGTTATATAGGGGTGAATAAGACTACTAAGTTAATCTCGAGGAACTTCTATTAGCTAAACTTAGCTATAGATATACGTAATTACGTTATAAGGTGCTATATATACCAGGGGAACCGCATTCTGAAGCATAAGCCTTATAAAAAGTTATAACTACTACCCTTACCTATATACCCGTTCTAGGAAATAAGTATAGACTTTATTACTAGATTGCTAGCGAGCTCTCGGTATATAGGTAGAGAATATAATATAGTTCTCGTTATTATATACTAAATAACTAAGTTCGCTATATTTATCCTAATAATAAAGCAGCTAATAGCTGATAATTTAGCGCGGATTATCTATAAATAGGTTAAATACCGTTTTAGCACTCTAGAGATCATTATTAGCGACTAAGATAAGCTCCTAACTAGCTAATTTTAGGAAGGGTTTACGAGAGAGAGGGCTATTAAGTGCTGCCTCTCTACTATATACTATCCCTAGACCGATAGGTAGTTAGAAAGGATATATTAGATATTAGAAAAGTATCTACGAGTATATATTAGTAACTCGCTATAAGAATAGGCAGTCTAGCTGCCCGAGGCGGAGTTCGCATATAATAATAGTTGCTATAGCACTACTACCTACTCGCTAATAAAAGCCCTATATAGTTACTACCCGCGTTATATAGAATATATAGCTCCTGCGAATAGGGTTATAGTATAGGGTATAAGGGAGCGAATCGAATATATTTCGAGACTCTGCGAGAGGGCCTAGGAATAGTAGCAGAAGGCTACTAAGGCGCAAGCTAAGCACTATAATGCAAGGCATAAGGACTAGACCTATTATTAGGGATAGGTCGTCGGACTATTAACGAAGAACTTCCGGTTTAAGAATAAGAAACTAGCACCTAGGTTTATACGGGTAGCTATTGCAGAACCAGTTAGCACGCAAGCGTACAGGGTCCATCTGCCACTATAGTACCAACGGATGCATGACGTATTCTCTATCACGTTATTAGAACCATGGGACGACCGTTAGGCCTTTAGCCATACTCTTTATAGATAATAATAGAAGGCTAACCTATAATACCTAACCTTATAGTAAGGACTATTATAATTAGAAGGGGGATAATTATAAGGGACTAGATACCTAGGCTAGAGAAGCTAGGGACACCTCAGCTAGCTTAAGCTAAAAGGATAGAGAGGCCTATAGGTCTAGGGTATAGAACTCTCTATAGCAAGGACTTAGCAAATACTTACTAAAGGCTAAAAAGAAGGATCTTAGAAGAAGCAAGTTAAAGGTAGCATAGCAATACTAGACCTACCTTTTAGGTGCTTCTACTACCAGTTTGACCTAACCGTGGCCCTTAGCCCCTAATACCTTTATAATCCTATTACATGACCTACCTCGTTAGGCTTCTTATATTATTCCTACCTCGCTAGCTACTTACTAATATAACTTATTATTCATAATTTAGACTTTAACCTATTCCTACCCTCGCTCTCTTTATATACTAGTATTATAAAACTAATACTAATTGTTAATTAACTTTACTATTATACTATAACTATAGATTAATAAGGATTAACATACTAAAGAGATAATATATATTACTTAACGATCCTAAGCCTCTTCTCATATATAGTTATTATACTAATAAAGATTTTAGGTTTAGTTACTAATAGTTTAGCCTCTGCTTCTAACCTATTACTTCTAATGTTATTAGTAATATCGTGGGTAAAGTTTTAGATCCCCTATTATTAATAGTAACTATAGTTTATCCCGTCATAGCTTTAATACTAAAAATTAATGGTTTATAATCTTTTATTATGCTAGTAAAGTTATTACTTTCCCCTTACTTTTGCCCTCTTTCAGTACCTTCTACTACCCTTACAGTTATTATAAACGCTATATCCTATGCTTACTAATTACGCTACCTTCTACTAATATTATAGTTATTTAAAGCCCTTTACTAACTTCCCCTCGTTCCACTTCGTATTAGCTACTTATTTTACTAATTTTAACTCCTATAAGTCTTTTTAGCAAATTTAGCGTATTTAATATTATTTAGTACCTTTTAATATTAATATTAATATCGCTACTTCTCCCTCGTTTAACCCCCTACTTAATACTTAAATCTACTACTTTTAACCCCCTATTTATATTACTAAATAGTAATAACCTAAGATAACAATAAAAAGCCCTAACTACCTATTATAAGAGAGTAGTAGTAAGCCCTTATTACCTACTAAAGTAAACTATTTTGATCTTAACTACTTACCTAAACTACTATATTAATATAGTGTCTATATTAATATAAGGTTATCTATAGCTTTAAAGTTTATATCTTTTAAATATAGTAAGCCCTAACTATCTATATAAGATAGTTTTAGAAGGATTATAGCTTTAACCTTTATAGTAAATACTAAATTAGGTTCATTTATAGTTACTAAAAGTTAACCTTCTAACTTTAGGCTATTACCTCCCCCCCCTTCCTCTATCTAAATAACCCCTCTACTACTTTCCTCCTCTTAAAACTTTACCACTTATAACTTTATAACTTTATATCCTTAACTGCTTGACCTTAGCCTACCTATATGATATCTATTACATCTAAGTTATAAAAGTATTAAAAAGCTTTTAGTAGTAGCTCCTCTATTAGTAGTAAAGATCTAGTAGATCTATCTTATTTAGCTTATATTAATAGCGCCTATTTCTCTAGAGTAAAAAGGTATATACTAAGTCTTATTAAGACTACTTAGATTAGTTAATTATAATTAGTTAATTATAATATTAAGACTTTAAGCTTTCTTTAATTTTCTCCTTCTTATCCCTTTTTAAATTCATTACTTCTATTACTTTAGATCTATTTAGGAATATCCATTCTAGATAATAAGTAATTAATAATCCCCTCTTTAGGATATCCCCTTTTTAAGGTTAATAAGATCTAATAAGTAAGTAAGTATTTAAATCTCCCCTCTAAGTAAGTATCTTAAACCCCCTCTTCTAAATAATCCCTTTATTAAGAAGGTCCCCTTTTTAGGGAACTTTATCAAGTAAGTTTTTAAATTTCTTTCCCTTTCTAACCCTTTCCTCTAAATAATTCCTTTACTAAGAAGATCCCCTCTTTAGAGATACCCTCTAAGTAATCCTTCCTTAGGTCCCCATTTTAAGTAATAAGTAATTCTTTTTAAAAGATTCTCTTTTTAGAGAAATAAATAAGTAAATATTTAAAAGCTATATAAGACAAGGAACTAGGTTATTAATAAGAATAAGATTAAGTGATAGTAGTTATAAGTTATTTAATATAAAGACTAATTACTTAAAGCTATAGCTTAGGGATAATACCCCTAATTAAGGTATAAGAATAGGCTTAACTATCTTATATAACTTCTAAATATAGCTTTATTACTCCTTCCTAATAGCTAATAATACTAATACCTCCCCTACCCCCTCTACTTCCTCCTTATTTTAATACTAATTAATAATTCTAATCTCTAATACTTTTAAAGCTATTATTAATTATAAGATATATAATTAAGTCAAGTCCTTTAACCCTAAAGAAGTTAACTAAGAAAGAAGTTAACTAAGCTAAGATTACTAGCTATATTACTTACTATATTAGTAGATACCTTAAGTATTATATCTAAAGTTACTAATTATAATCTAACTTTAAGGAAGATTTTAAGGATATTATTAAGATTTATAAGTATATAAATAACAATACTATTAAAACCCTTTAGAAAGTCCTTACTAATAATAATTTATTTATTATTTATAATGGTAAACAAATTAAAGAAAGTATTACTAATATTACGTAATAATCTATCTTCTAGTTGTAGAGTAATAATAACTTGAATTTAGTTACATTGTAATACCTAATAATTATTAAAAGGTATAGTAAAGACCCTGCTTTCTTTATAGAGATTATGTAGGAAGTTGAAACCCCTCTTTTTGCTCTTATTACTACTCCTATATAACGCTAAAAGCCCTCTACTACTCCTATATCCCCTATATATTAGCCCTATTATCCCTATTTAGTAGAGATAACCTAACCCTTTTTATTTTAGAATACTAGGAATAATACCTAAGGTCTCAACTTTATAAGACCTATGGGATGGAATTAGTAAGCCTAATTCCTACTAAATAAGATCTCTTTATTATATTAACTTAAGAGTCTTACTAAGTTTTATAATAATAATAACCTTAAGTATAGTAATAGGAAGATACATATATTAGATTTAAAACTCTTTATCCCTAAGGACTATTATACTAAAGCCAGTATATCCCTATAGTAGTATACTAAAGCGTTTCCCCTTATATTAAAAGGAGACGCTTAAGAGTACTATTTCTAGTATATTACTACTAAATACCCCCTATTACTATATACTAAGGTAGTTATATAAATAAAGGAATACTTTAAAACTAAGGATTTTTATAGTATTAATAAGGAATTATAAGATAATATTATATTACCTAACCTTATATATAATAACCGTAATACATCCGTTACTAAAAGCCTTAAAATCCTATTCAAAACCCTCCTTACTATTAGACTTGCTCTTAGTAAGCAATTTAATACTAGTAAAAGCCCCCTTTACTATCAGATTTAAAGCGCCTACTAGGGAGTTTAAGAGTATAAAATTACCCTCTATAAGTATCCTACTAACTTATAGGACCTTTATAATTCTCTCTACTCTACTATTAGTATTATATCTTAAATAAACTAAAGCCTTAATATATAGGTTATAGCTTTAGAAGAACTAGAGGAGTATAATATTATATATACTAACTAATAATTCTAAGGTAATAGCTATTATAGCGTCTACTAAAATTATAATAGTAATAATAATAGTGGATTTTAGTAAAGCTAGCTATATTAATAAGGACCCCCTCTATTTTATTAATTATATACTAATTGCTATAATAACCTAAGAAGATACTAGATTTACTATAAACCTAAATACTAATCCTAGAAGTATAGTAATAATAAATAGGCCTAAGAGTTTAATAAGTTTAAATTTAAGTACTCTTAAAATATTACTAAAAATAAGTTTAATACTTTTCTTACTACCTTTGAAAGTAGAAAATTGAGTAGGAACCCCTAGGAATAATATTAATACTAATAGCGAGGTTAAGTAATACCTTTAGGATTACTAGTAGGATTAATCTTAGCTCTCCTTCCCTTATAAGTTTATTATATTAATTACTAATATTATATTTATAATTAATAGTAATAAATAGCTACTTTACTATTAACTTAAGCTACTTTCTATATAGTTATAGGTATTAACCCAGCTACTAACCCTAAGCTTCCTCTCTTACTTACTTAGCTTATCCTACTTAGAGCCTTTACTCTAACTTTATTATTTATACTTAATAGTAGGTATTCTAAGGAAGCTTTTCTAGGGTATTATACTAGATTTAGGCGTTATTAGAGTCTTTACTACTAGCTAATAATAAGTTATTACCCTATAGTAGATTTACTTATTAATAGTAGTCAATAGGGTAAATACTAGCTAAGCGAGAGTACGCTTTGGAGATAGCCTTTATAAGGATTTATCTAGTATTATTATAGTTAAAATTATATTTAGTAATATAATCTTCTGTATTATATCCTTTAATACCGCCTTTCTCCTCTACTTAAGTAATATAAATTAAATAGGTATTTATTTTAATAACCTCTATAATTACTTATTTTAAAGTAATATTACTACTCTAGTTATATATAAATAGGGCTATATCTAGCTTCTTCTTAATAAAGAGGAGATATTTATTTAAACGAGCTATTTAAGAGATACTAACCTATAGCGCCTCTATTAATAATTTAATTACCCCTCTATTACTAAGTTAGCTACCCTCGTCTAGTATACTAGTTATCCTATTTAAATAGTAGTAATTAAGTACTTAACTAAGGTTTCTTAATATTACTAATTAAATATAGGAGCCCTCTAGAGATTTAAATTCTCCCTCTAGGATAACTATTTATTTATCAATAAGATCATTTATAATATTATCTACCTTAAAAGTAAAATAATCCTATATATTATTAATATAGCTACTAGCTTTAATACTACTTACTTCGTCTCTAATCTCTCTATAAACCTTACCTAGGAAACCCTCTACCTAAATTAGATTGATATTTATTAGGGACTATCTAATTATATTATCATAGATATCAGATTAAACTTTATAATAGAAGCTTTTAAAAATAATACTAAAGTAATAGTAGTTATAATTAAAGTTATCCTTATTAAAGCCTACTACTAAATTAGTAAAATAGAGAGGTATTATAATCCCCTATGCTACGCTTATATTATTATTTAATAGGAAGTCTCCTATATTAAGCCCTCTCTTACCCTCTAAATAGTAATTAAGTCTATGAATAATACTACTAGCTCTAATAGCTTTATACTTACCCTGCTTAATTTTAATTCATACCTATAGATGATTAATAACCCTACCCCCTCCCCTAATATTAGTATTAGGGCTAAGGTAATTAATATTATAATAGAGGATTTATAAAAGGAATACACTAAATATAAAGTTATAAATACCCTCGCTATGTATAATAGCCCTAGTACTAATAATATTATCTACTTGCTATTATAGTTATAAGTTAAGGTATATTAAGAAAAGGATAAATAGTAGGGCCCTTGTCAATTAAATACTATTTCAAGTAAAATAGTTACTATCTACCTACCTTATAGCTCCTAAGATTTCCCCTCTATTACTATAAGACCCTTTTATAGTAATCTTAATACCCCTAGAGACCCTAATTTATCTAAAGATAATAACCTATAAGCCTCTATTACCCCCGAGGCTACGAAGCTAACCCTAACCCCCTCTCCGCCCTAGTACAGAGGATAACTCTAGAAATGTCCTATTACTAACCTATCTAATATACTTAAATTAGAAGTTAACTACTTAATAATATTTATCTTAATAAAGGAGAAGGCTAATTAGGAACTTTCCTTAGCCTTATATAAGTTTAATAAGTTTATTACTAATAATCCCTCTTTTTAGAAATCTTATAAAAAGAGATTAATACCCTCCTTAATTATAAAGTATTTGAATTTAAGATCTATAACCTAACTAAGTAATATAGCTACCTTTTTTAGTCCTATATAATTAATAAGATTAAAAATAAAACTACTATCCCTATTAAGAAGTCCTACTTAGTTATTTATAGCGTAAATAATACTAATAAGTAAGGTATTTTAACTTAGTTACTTATAATCTAGTATTATAATACTTACCTCCTCCGAGTAATTACCTTATTACTTAGCTCTAATTATATTATTTAGATTAGGGATATTACTTAAGCCTATATATAATCTTAAATAATACTAGTATATAATATTTATACCTAACTACCTAATTAGATCTATATTCTCTACCCCCCTAGGAGTATTATAAAAGTTATTAAACCTCTTTATAGTATTACTAAAGCTAGTACTCATTAATAGGTTACCTATAGCGCTTATTATTATAATAAGTTATAAGTAACTAGCTCTACTTTTAACCCCTGCCTACTTATTACTAACGACTTAAGCCCTTATTCTATTATTATTAGTATATAAATAGATAATATAATTAGTCTCTCTGATAATACCTTTTTTACTATTAAAAAAGAAGAGCTTTAGAAAGCGAAATTAATATTTAAACCTAAGGAGAAACTTATACCCTAGACACCTAATACTTTTAATAATAAAATAATCTCTATTACTAGTACTAGCGCTATTATACTACGCTAGAAGGGCTAAGGCGCTAAGATTAAGCTTATAAAGAAGACGCCTAAGAAGATATTAGTAAAAGAGTAGTATGTAGAATAACGGGCCAGAGGGGCTTATATAGCCTTAATTTACTAACTAGAAGCTTATTTCAACCTATTAATTACTACTTAACGCTATGATCTAACTAATAAAGATATTAATACCCTCAATAAGCGCCTATAATAGGTAAAGGATAACCTTAACTAAGGCTTAATATTCGTTATATTATTACTACTTATTATTAAACTATTTATATTTATAGATAGATTATTTACTAATAATTAAGACCTTATATTATAGTTAGGTTGTATTATTATACTTACTAATAAAATAATAAATAATATAACCTTTATGATTAATAGTAATATTATCTATTATATGTCTAATAAGTATAAACGAGTTACGTATAGTATATTAGCCTTAGAAATCTATGCTATAGTTACTAGCGCATACCTCGCTTTTACTATTGCTTTAACCTTATAATAAGTTACTACTAAGCTAGGTATTACTAACTCTATCACTCTAGTAATATATACTAACTTATACTTACTATATAAGTATTTAGTTAAACTTAGTACCATAAAGGAAAAGAGGATTATAATTAATATGATAGCTCTCTATTAGTTATATAAGCGTTATAAGCTAATTAAGATCTAATACGTAAATAGCGAAGATAACTCTACTAATATATTAATAAAGGTAACGCTTAATAGGGCGTTACGCTGCCTTATTAATAGGAATAAACTAATAATCTATATAAAAGGATAGGTAATAAGAATAATAAAAGGATTAGTATAATAATAGCGTAATAATAAGTATTTATAGAAGGATAGGATTGTAGCTAAGGCTAGCTACCTTTCGCTTCGTTTAGAGGCTAATTATAGCCTCTAACTTATTATTTTAATTTATATAATTAGATAGGCTTATTAGGCGATTACTAGTAGAAAGAAAGACTACGAGTATAGGAATACTTACTTATTTACGTAGTAGGTAGGACTCCTACTCGCCTAGTGGGCTAGATCTAACTTTAGATCTATAGCCCGGGTTAGAATAAATAGGAGCTAGCGAGTAGTTATATAACCTATTATATAACCTACCTCGTTAGGCTTCCTATATTATTCCTACCTCGCTAGCTACCTTTTAATATAACTTATTATTAATAACTTAGACCTTATACTACGCTTACCCTCGCTCTGTTTATATATTAGTATTATAAAATTAATATATAGATTACCTTAAACTTTTAGTACTACCTATAGGCCTATAAGCTATAGATTTATAGTAATGTTTGCTATAAAGTCTAACTATATATTGAAGTAGTTTAATACTACTACTGCTTTTACCTATGTAGGCATTAATAAGGATCTATATATAAGGATACCTACTAGTTCCTTATATAATAAAAATACTAATAAGTTAATATATAACTATCATAATACTCTAACGGATAATAGGTTAATTGGTAAGCTAAATGAAGCTTTATATAGCTTAATACAAAGCCTATGCCTATGATATAAATACCTACGGTTAATACTACTTTAGTATTACTACAAAGTTTCTCCTTATAATAAAGGAGTATTTACATTAAATAAAAGTAACTATAAAGCTATTCTAGCTTGTTATATTAATGATATGCTATTAGCTATTAATAACGATAATACTTATAACTAAATATTTAATAACCTTTAAAAGCATTTAAGACTTTAATACTTAGGGGAGCCTAGTATTTTCCTAGGACATAACATAACAATAGACCGTATAAATAAAGATTATATATAAAACGAATAAGGTATACTGACAAAATACCTAATAAATATAATAAACCTAAAGTCTATAGGGCCTATACCCCAATAGACAATAACCTAAAGTTATATAAAAGTAATAACTATGCAACTAAAGAGGAAATATTATAATATCAATAAGAGATCGGAGCCCTCTTATACCTAGCTTTAAAAACAAGGCTAGATATTACTTTAGCAGTTATAGCTTATGCCCGTTATAGTAGTAATCCCTCTAAAGAACACTTTATATGTCTTAATAGAATATGGGGGTATATAAATAAGTTTCCTAACCACGTTTTAACTTATAACTATAACTATAATGATAATAATAATAATAATATAATTGGATTTACAGATTCAGACTGGGCAAGACATCTTAATAATCGAATATCAACCTTAGCATACATATTTACTTGGGGTTTAAAGATTATTATATCCTATTCTCCTTCTAAATAAACAATAGTAGCCTTATTAAGCTATGAAGTCGAATATATAGCCTTATGTAATATAGCAAAACAGGCTCTCTATAAATATAATAGCTATAACTTTATACTTAATAAACTAGGCTATAATAGCCTAGTAAAGCATAAAATACTTATAGATAATATATTAGCTCAAAGGTTGGCTAAAAATCCTGAGTTTCATAAAAAGGCTAAGCATATTAATATAAATACTATTTTACTAGAAATCTAGTTATAGAAGAAGAGATTTTCCTCTTTTATATACAGTCTAGTAATAATATTGCAGATATATTAGTAAAGCCTTTGTGCAAAACAAAATTTCATAACCTATTAAAGATAATAGGTAATAATAATGTAAATAATAATAACCGCATTTTAGATCTAAACTATTAGACTGCAATAACTGTTATAAACTATTAGTTTTCCTTTTATACCTATGAAAGTTAGGGTTTGAGGTTTTTCTACTAGTGACTATTATAAATACTCTAAGACTGTTCTCTTTATTCTTTCTACTAGGTTTTAAGAGTTTTTAGATTGGAATATATACCTTATAAAGAGTGAGATATAATAGAATATAATAGAATATAATATAATATAATAGAATAGAATATAATATAATATAATATAATATAATATATAAACAATAAGCTATATATGAATAGATATATATGGATAGATATATAACTTACGGGGGGGGGTATAAGAATACCGAAGGTATATCTTAATATTTCTATTATAACCTTATAAATTTCGAATAAACTTCAATAAATAACTACATTATATATAGTTATATATCTATATGATATCTCTTTAATAATATATAAATACCTATAAAACATAAAATAATAGTTATAACAATATTTCCTCCAGGAAATAAATACTTTAAAACCCTATATAAATTCTAACAATATCAATAACCTTATATATATATATATATATATTTATAATCCTGATATTTATAGCTATGAATATAAAAAATCGTGCGCGGACCACCTAGTAATCCGAGCACGATTCTGCTAAATAAGCCTAATAATTAGCTATTTAGTAGCTATGTTTTAGAATATCCTTCCCCTTACTTTATGAGGGTAGGGTTTATAACTTAGAAATAATATTAACAATACTAAGGATTTAATATTAATTTATTCTATTAAAAATCCATTAAAACTATTACCTTATGCTTAAATCTATTAACCTTTAATTAAACCCAGCCTATTAATATCTATTATTTAGGCTGCTTCTCAGTCCCCTTCGCTACCTGGCTATCTATTCTTACACTATCTATACGCCTATTAATTATATTATTAATTATAATAATAATAACGCGTAGTAGGGGTAGGGGGTTCGGTAGGGGGTCTTATTAATAACCTATAAGCGAGATTATTACTATACTTATTACTATATAAGATCTTACCTCTAAGGTTAATATAATATATAACTTTTAAACTTGCTCATAATAACTATAGTTATTAGTAGATTAATAGTAGCTAGATTATAAGGCTTAGGAGGCGGCTCGGCGATAGTAGGTAGCCCTATAGGAGTAATAGTTTGTAGTATAATATAGCTAACAACTACTTTAGTAGCAATAATATAGTTAGCTAAACCTATAGCTAGCGTATTATACTTAGCCCGCGCAGATACTACGCGCAGATACTACTAAATTAATAACCGCCGTTATTTAGCTGTAGTTATTAATACTTAATTAATTTTTTTTTTACGCTAGAATTAGCCTTATCACTAAATAATATAATTTCAATATAAAAATAGCCAATTAATAAATAAAATAACCCTCTATTTTCCCCACGCTGAAACGCGCGCCTAAAATGATAATAAGTTTAGTAATAGCCTCTAGGGCCTTAAAACCCTAATAAATATACTGCGATCTTAAGGTACTTCGATAGATAGTAGGTAATATAGGTATAGCGCGGTATTAGAAGATCGGCTAACATATTGGGTTTAGCTCGGGCTAAATACCAAAATGACTACGTCAAAATACTAGCTACCTATTGCAGCTACATGCTATCAAAGTTCTAGGAGGCGCAAGGGAATTTGCCGTGCCGACATCAAGCCTAGCAAGGGGCCCTAGGCCAATAGATCCAGAAGCGACATTTTACTGCACAAACGCCCATATAAGCATCTGAATGGGCAAAGATTTTTTTTTTCCGATATTTCCAGGCAATGAACCGGGTTCCATTGGGCTACCCCGCCCTTGCCGAAAATGGGGTCCATCTGCACTCGATGGGATAGCCGGGACTTAAACAGCATCACCCAGATCAGTCAAGGTCTTCATAATACTTAGTAACAAATGCTGCAATGAACAACTTAAGCCTTGATTAAACTTTCCAATTAAGATTTTGCCTTATCCTTCGGGCTGAGATTCCTGCCTTTTCTCTTCGATCTCAGAGGCCATTTGCCACCACTGGTGGGGTCGCGTCATGTATTATGCAGGTTCTTGTATTGTCTAGTCTACCTAATGGGGACTTCCTTATATGGGGTCCTAGTATGGCGTTATATAGCGTTATATAGTATTCTGCCTGCCTAAGAAATAAGAAAAAAAAATTTTATCCTTAATACTACTATTTCTATAAAATCATACTATCTTCCTATTCTAGTTTGGTTTTTATTTATATCTATAAAAGCTATTAGGTAATCTATCCTAATATCTACTAGGGAGTTATTAAGAGTATTATATTACTTTAGTATTTAGGGATAATTTCTATTATTATTATTAGCTAGATTAAGGTAAGTCTATCTATCTAGTTAGGCGTAGTATTATTATCACAGGTCTTAGTAGCGTAATTACGCATTATAATATAGCTAGCATTCTAGAGTTAGATAGAATATTATAGTATCGTATCACCCTCGGTTAAGTTATCTATATTAAACGGGTTATAATTATTAGTTAGGTTATAAGTTACTAACATATTACTAGTTAGGTCGGGCTTATCCTTAATAATACGAGGGTTCCACGAGATAGTATTATTATTATTAATCATAGCAATCTAGCTATTATTCAGGTCGGGTTAATTATATATCAATCTAACCTATAATAGAATTAGGAGATTATTATAGACTAGTCTAGCTCTAACTTTATTAAGTAGAGTAAATATATCTTAAATAGTTAAGATAGTTTGAATTTTATTTAGAGACTATTTTCCCTTTGCAAGCAGCTTGCTTTTATAGAATGCTACTAAGATATAGATATTAGTAATTATTAGGTTAGTTCCCTATCTCAAGGACTTATTAACGCGTTTATATGCTAAGTAGCGTAACTAGTCCATATTTATAATAATTAATTCTGGGATTCTATTATTAAATATGTTATAAATCGATAGTTTCTCTAATAATAAGAGCATAATATATTTATAGTTATAGTTAAAAGCTTCTATAATATAGTTAAGTGTAGCTTATTAATTAGGTTAGTAAGTATTATTATTAGGTATAACGAATTTCAGTCCTTAGTAATACTTCGATCTAAGTTCTTTATTAGCTAATAATAGAACCTATCAGTTAAATCTTAGATATTAGAGTATCCTTTTAGATTAGGTAGGCTTAGTTACGCTCTTATTTAGCTTATAATATTTATATTTTCCCGCTTTAGCGCTCCCTTTTATATTATAGTTAGTAGTATCCTAGTCATGCGCGTTAGAGATAGCGTCGGCACTATCTCAGGCATCTCTATTATTATACTTAGGGAGCTACTATTATTAACACTTAAGTTAGTTCTATTAATACTTATATTAGTTATAGTTATCTTTCCTGCTATTCTTATTAGCAATAAAGGCATTCTATTCGTCCTTAGTTATATAGTTATAGATATCCTCCTATAGGGAAATATCCGAGCTAGATAAGGCTAATTCTATATTAATATCCGCGTTAGTATTAGGGCTGCTTATGGTATTATTACCCTTATCTTATAGTTTCTTAGTTCCCTTGATTATAGCAGTATAGGGCGGGGCTTCCTCAGGTCTATTATTATCAGTATGCTCCTTTCTAGGCCAAGCAGTCTTATTAGTAACTATCTTATTAGGTTATTACTCGTTAGGTTTATTAGCAACTAGGTTATCCTTGCTCTTATTAAGATCAGGTGTATTAGCTATAATATATATTATATATATTGCTCTTTAGATATAATATTATACGAAATAAGGGAAGCTAGTAAGCAAAGCACCTATTAATAAATTTATATAGGAGTGAGGTTATACAGGGGTAAAGAAGAAATTTGGAGTAATAAGTTTAGCGAATTTAAATTGTAAAGGTTTATGATTATAGAGGAATTATATAGGAAGGGCAGGCGCGAAGGTTTTACGTATTAAATTTATTTTAATTTATAGAAGGCGTGTAGGAGTTAGGAAGTATATGTAAATATTCTAAATATTAAATTCGTTTTAATTAATAGAAAGCGCATAGGAGTTAGGAAGTATCTCTACCTAGTTAGGCTATCTATTTATAAAATTCTAGGTTATTAGTCTAAATAATTTTAGTAACTAGTCTATTAGTTCGCATTATGAGGATATATCTATCTAGAGTTATCTATTATCTATATTTATTACTCAATCTCGTAGGTTAGACTAGGTATTAAGTTATTCTAGCTTCTATAATGCAGGATTATATAACTTATTGAGGAATATTAGTTGGAATTATTAGTCCTAGGTATAGTAGTTATCTCCTAAAAATATCTATTAGTAGTGCTAGTTCTAATTAATTAATAGATATAATATCATATATCTTAGCGTAGTCTAGTAATTGGAGTCGGTATGCTAGTCGTCCTACTCGCTCTAATATTATATATAGCTTAGCATATTATTATCTATATTTCTATCCGAGGGAATCAGCTTAGGGGTTCGAGTACCCGCGATATAATCATAATATAACTCTCTATCCTACTTTAAAATTTTAAGCAATCGTTTCCTATTATAATAGGACTTAGTTTATATTACTACTATTACTATTGCATTATATACTTATAATTAACTATATAAGCTAGCTAGAATATAGTTAGTATAGCTAGTAACGAGGTTTGCGGTATCGTTAGGAGTAAAACCAAGTACCACGTCGTTAGGAGTTTAGCCCGTAGTCGCGGATTTTAAATTATTAATTTCAAATTGCAATCTAGGTAGTACCTCATCCTATATATTAGGACTACTTATAGCTATGATATAAATCTATAGTATGGATTTAACTACTAGGTTAGTTCGCTCGCTCTATCTATTAGTTTATGGATAATAGGCTATAGAATATAATAGCTTTATTCTAAGTCGTGTCTATATATATTTCTATATATTAGATAGAAATTTTAGATCTTAGTCGCTAAGCATGATTTTGGGGAGACCCTAGTTTTAATAAAGCAGGAAATCTAGTAATCTATCTACCTATTGCTCAGCAGTATTAGTTTTTCGCCTAGGTATTAAGCCGATTTATTTAGAGAATTACTAGTAACTAATATAAAATAATTATATCTATTCCTTATTATAGCAAGCCTAGGATAAAGTTAATAGTAATTATATAGTATAGGCATGGGGTAGTAGAATTAGTTATATGCTGCTATATAGTTAGTAGGTATGGATCTTATGTGTTAAGTATTTAGGATATCCTGCTAGGAATCGTTTTAGTTATTAGGTGAGGTATAGGATGAAGTATCCTACTAAGGAGTGTAGTAACTTATTATATCCTGTATGATTATCGCTATGAATAGTGTGGAATATATCGGCCTAGTAGTTCTATAGAACGCATAATTAGTGATATATGCCTGATATTATTTTCTATATAAGGCTATTATATATATAAAAAGGTAAGTTAGCTTTATTATCATATTCTAGTACTAGGTTACTTTATACTATATCTAAGATAAGCTTTAATACTAGGTCGGATTAGTATCTATTAGCTATCTTCCTGCAGAAGTTAGGGTTAATACTGAGCATTATTATACCAGTACTATCTTAAGTCGCTAGCGGGGTTAGGTCTAGTATATATTCGTCTATCGTCGGGTGCTATAGCTAGTATAGGGCTGGATTATTATTAGCTATAAATGCAGATTGCGCCTATACCTATATAGCCTATTCCTCGGGTATATCATCAGGAAGGATATCAAGTCTGCTGTAGTTAGGTTCTAGGTTATTATTACCCCTATTAGTTAGGAGTTAAGATAAGGCGTTAGGGATAATATATTCTTTGCTAGGCTTATGAATAATAATTAGTTCAAACTAGCTAGTATATTCCATAGCTCTCACTAGTTTCTTATTATTAGTACTAGCTACTACTATAAGCATAATATTAATCTATCTTAATAATCTAAGAATAGCTAAGTAGTTAGTAATAATATATATTAGGTATTAAGAAGCTATAATCCATTGCTTATATTTCTTTAGGACCTAAATAAATCCTAAGGTCTCTATCTTAGTTAGCTAATATGTTTTCTTAATGCGAGAGAGCGTTCGTGATAGGTAGGATATTAGTTAGATAGTAGTTCGGACTGGTGCTATTATCACTTTTCATTAGTTATCTATTATACGTTATAAAGTATTAGGGTTAACGTAATATACTATTACTCTAATCCTAGTAGCTAAGACGTTAAAGTTAATAAATAATAGTCTAGTTGGGTTGAAGTAGTAGACTTTGGTATATCATAGCAGGGTAGTCTTAACTAATTTGAATAATAATTATTCTATATTAGTTAGTGCTAGGGTAATTATTAATACCTATGTTTTCCTTCTGGGGTCTTTACTAGTAATATAGAGACTATCCTTATTTATTCGTTATCTGAGAAGTTTAGTTTTATACTATTCAAGTAGTTTGATAATCTCTATATATCTAGGGATGTAATATTAGAGGTAACTGCAAAATCCGATAAATATCTCGAGGTTATGCAAAGTTATTAGGCACTTAATTCATTTTATTACATCTAGTTTCTCTATAGTTACAGCTAAACTAAGAGCATTGATATGCCGTCCTAGTAATATCATACCTAGGAAGGCGATATAAGTCTTAAAGGGTCTAATACTAATATTCCTTAATCTGAGGAGTAATAGGAGCTATTGCAGGTCGGCTAGGTATTCTTTATATATATTAGATATAAAAACTATATCGTTGCAAAAAGACTGAATACTAGTGCTATTAAATAAGATATCTATTTATTGTTAGATATAGGCGTTAGAATTCTTATACCCTATGATTATATAGTTAAAAGTATATTAGCTATTAGGGGTGATGATCGTGAAAGCGCTATCTGATTCTGGATGAACTTGCTATTAGCAGTAGAATGAACTTGCGTTGATAATAGTAATGTATTTTTTGTCTTTTACTATAGCTATGATATTGTCTTATGACTATATAGGATAGCTATTGGGTAGAGTGATCTTATTCAGAGCTCAGATATCAACGACTATATATCCCTTCTTCTACTTCCTATTAACGTCGCGCTAGACTATGAACACTAGAAATAAGAATAGTACCTGTTTTATTATACAGTATAACTATCCCTATTATTATAGTTTAATCACTATATCTTATACTACTTCACGTTTAGGTATGCTAATATTATAGATCTTTCGTGTTTTAGGGAGTTAGTTTTCCTAACTGGATTTTAGTAGCACTTGGAGCTATTAGTCCTACGGGAGGTTAGCAAAGCTAGTATCTTAGAATATATTGGCAAACTTGTCTAAAATTTGTAAAAAGCTATTAGCTCTGCTGTTACTATTATAGATTATTATCCTAAGTATATATTTATATATTATTTCTAGATTATTAACTTTAACTAGCTTAAAACTAGATAAGTGCTCTCTAAAGAGTCCGTTAGGTGTGGTAGTGCTTGCGCTTACTTGCCATATCTGCTATATCTTCAGCGACGTTCTAGTAGTATGCTTTATTATCTAGCGATACTAATATCCTAACTCGTGTGTTATAAGGGATAAAGATAGGTTTATTAGACTCGTTAGTTATAATAATATAGTAGATATTATAGTTAGCTAGTAATGCGTGTGCAGAAAATCTGTTGAAAGATGCTAGCTCAAATAGGAGGTCTTCTATAGCGTCTTAGATATATGATATAATAGCTAATAAAGTAGTTATTTTTAGTTATAGCGTTATTATAGTAGCTAATCGGATAGTTGCCTTAATTAGTAGTTAGGTTTTGAGTTCGCCTCTGATTAGTATTATAACTTTGTATAAGTTAATATAAGCCGTGGATTCTACTAGCGTAAAATCGATCTTCTCAGGGATTAAAACGTTAGTACTAATTAGTATATCAGCTTATAGCCTATTTACCAGGGAAACCTCTCGTTTGAAGTGCATAAAGGTCGGATAACTATTAGCTATACCCTAGATATAGAAGGGAAAAATAATATATTCATTACTAGAATAGTAGTCTATGCTAATACCTCATACTACGAGTAGTTATGCTTATTTCCTGATCTGTAATTATAGAAAATATTTTTAAGCTATTATTAGTCTATTAGTGATTAGCTATATCCTATGTCGCTATATACTTCTTAGTTAGTTATATCTTTGAAAGAGGTTATAATAATTATGCGTAAATAAGTATATTATTAGGCCCTGAAACTAGTTCTAATATCTTTAGTTATATCCACTATAGAAGTAATAATAGGAATCATAGCCCGCGCTAGGTCTAAGTAGTCGCATTATTTATCTATAGAGTCCTTGGTTATAGGCTTAATATTATTAGATTAACTTCTTTTCTACTATCTCATATATTAGATCCCGGGTTGAGAAGCTTATTAATTGCTAATTTAGCATTAGCTAGGGTAGGAGTTTCTAAGTCTTATATCTAGCTTGGGTAACTAATGGAGTATGTTTTTAGATTAGCACTTAGTGCTAGTCGTGTAGATATATAAATAGCTAGTTACCTGAGGAAAATTGTTACTTATATATATTATATTAATAGGATATAGCAGGGGCAGCATAGAAGAATGCTATATTAGCTACTAGTAGAACTAGATAGTAATCTCTATTAGGTGCTTCTAAGTCCTTGATATCTCCTATGTTATTAAAGTCCTATATCTTAAATAATAGGTAGGGCTCGTCTTATATCCTATTATTATATCCTTAACTAAGATTATTAGCTACGTTAGTATAGCTATTCTATATATTAACTACTTCTTTAGTATAATAAGTAGTACTATATCCTAGCTATTGGATAGGTTTTTAGTTAGCGCGTGATTAAAAGCGGTTATCCTCTCCTCGCTAAGCATTATTATATCCCGGATTCTAACCCTATAGAGTCAGGCTAGGTTAGTTAGACGCTGCGTTCTGCTGTTAGTAGAATGGATATTGCTATAATTGATTATAGCTATTATAACCTAGTCCAGGTTAGTTACCCGCACTATACTGACTATAATAGGGGATTAGCTGGGGATAATTATTCTCATATGGTTTTAGCATTAGCATATAGGTATTGCGTTATTATCTATACTAGTAATTACCTCTACCTCGCTATAGTTAATAGTAGGGTCTTCTTATATTAGCAGCGTACTAGTTGAATCCTAGACGTCTTATAGGGTAGGGTGCTAAGCGTGTAGCTAGTATTACCCTAGCTAAGAAAGCTTATAATACTAGTCCTGCTAGCTTATCTATATTATTTTATTGAGGGCTGAAGGTTATTGCTAGATATTAGTCATATGCTATTCTCATAAACATGCTTTCTCTAGTATTAATATAGCTAAGAAATTAGGCTAGTATAGTTATTAGATTAGGTTTATCTAGCTATAACTAGATCTCGCTATTAAGCGATTTAAACATAATATAGAGCTATATATAGAGATCTTAAATTTCTATATTTCAAGTATCTCAAATTATAGCTTAGATATAAGGTTAGATAATAAATCCTCTAGCGAGGTTAGTAATTATTAGTTATTAGCTATAGAGGGTTTATAAAGCAACTAAAAGGTCTTGCTTAAATTGCTTGCGGAGTATATCGAGGAGCTGCTAGATCGGGCTATATAATAATCCTAACCTTTTCAGCGTAGTTAACTTAGTTATATGCTAAGCTAAAGCAGTGCTAAGCAGGCATAATAACTACACCTCTTTAATAGCTAGTTCTCTGCATATATTAGCTAGATATTATAATCTATTATAGGAAATATGGATATTAGTATATATTATATACTTAGTTCTACTAGTAATACTATATTAAGATAGATCGCATACTATTAGGTTAAAATATCCCATGTGTTCTACTTATAGAAGTCCTTAGGCTAGGTTTGGGTTAGGTGAATTCTTATATCCTTAGGGAGGTTGATTCTACTAAGCTTTATTACGTATAGATAATATTATAGTAGCAACTACCCTTGCTATAATATTAGCTAGTATCTCTACTATTATAACTATAGGAGCTAGTAATAGATTCTATACGTAGTTATTCCTAGCGGGATTTCCTTTGTTATTATCTATTCTTCCTAACTTAATACTAGGTGCTAGTAGCGAATCTATAAGTCGGGTCTTATTAAAGGTGTTAGTTAAGCCTAATAAACTATTTTTTAATAGGGAGTTGTCTAGTCCCTTATTATACTAGGTTTTAGACTACTATAGTATAATTAGTTCAATAGAGAATAGGGGTTAGTTAGGAGTAATAAAGGCAGCTAGGTTATATCCTATGCTATATTAGCAGGTTAGATAGGGTTAGAGGACCTCTTTATATTATAAAGTAACTACTATATAGGCACTTTAAATACCTCTCTTCCCTTTAAGCTACTCGATCGGGAAGTTAGGTTCGATAGATTTGCTATTAGTATGAGGGGCTAGCCCGGGTTTGTTCAACTTAGGGGTGCCTCAATTATAGTAATCTAAGCTAAGGAAGGGAAGTTTTCTAGGAAGTTCCCCGTGCGATAGAAAAGCAGATATAGGGCGAATATTAAGCGAGAGCGGTTATTAAGGGCAGAATTCTTAGGGTTTATAGCACCGCCTAGACGCTAGCTATAGCATAGCTTATAATATATACCCCCCCCCTCCTCCTAGCCCTTATATAAGTAGCGGGTTTAAGCATAAGCTAAGGGCTAGTCTAGAGCGATATTAATCCGGGCTACTAGCTGCTCCGCACCCTATAAGCAAATAATTATAATAATATAATTTTTTATACCCCTAGTTTGCTTTATCTTTTTCTTCCTCCTCCTATTAACCTATATTAGCATGAGTTAATTAATTAATTATAATATTATTTTAGCTAATAAGTTATTATTTTAGCAGCGTTTTTAGTATATTCCTAGTCTATATTAGTATAAGTTTATTATATCTAAACCCCTATTAATTGCTAACTCGCGCAGATCTAATTAATTTAATTTCCCTCGCTTCTATAATAGCACCCCCTATAAGTTACTACTTACTCTTTCCCTATAGTTTCGCTATAATTAACCCTATATAACCCCTCTCTAACTCTAATAAGGAGATAGAGTCTCCTCCTCCTATTAAGGGCCTGCCCTCTAACTGCTCTACTTCTACTAGCTTCTCTAATTATAAGGAGACCGCTCCTAATAACTTCGATCTTATAAACGATCCCCTCTACGCCCTAGCTAGCTAGGAGCTGCGCAAGTACTTTAACTACCCCCTCCTAATATATCTTATCGCCTAGGAGCCCCTTATAATATATTAATTCCCGCTCGTTTAGTATTTTTCTAATATTCTACTAGGGTCCCTATCTATACTAGCTTATCTTTAGTAATATCCCCTAGGATAAGACCTAGGGACCTCTTCGCGAGGTCCCTTGCCTAAAGTATATATCTGCTATAGCTAAGGCTAAGAAGCCTAGTAATATTATAGCTTATTATAACGTTATTAAGCGAGGTATGCTATCCTATCGCCCTTTAATTATTATAAGACTAACTATATTATAAGTAATATTATTTATTATATTTATTATTCTAATAAGGCTATTAAGTCTGCCTATATTAATATAAGTATCGCTTCCCTACTATTCCTTCTCTATAGAGCTAATATTCTACTAGAGCAACCCTAGTATAGTTTGCTACTAGGAGGAGTTCGCTTCTCTTAGCTAAGACTACCTTACTTGCTGCAGCCTCGATAAGAGGACCTCGGTAAGACTTTGCTATTCCTATATTTCAGGGTTATTATTAATAGTTATAGCTCCCTATATAGATCGAGGCTTATATAAAACTCCTTTATACTACTTCTATTTAGAACTACGAGGTTTATACCTATATTACTATAAAGTGCGCTACTAAAGCTGCTATTAAATTAGATACCTCCCCTATACCCTCTGCTAGTTCTCTAGCTGCTCCTATCCTTAGTATTTCTATTATTATTACTACCTTGCTTTCCCTCCTAGTTAAGCCTAATAAAGCATAGCTATACTACCTTGCCTAGGCTTACCTAGATATAGCTAAAGTCTTTTATAAGGTTTATCCTATTCCTACTTTTCTTTTATTCCTAATAATCTAACCCCTTTTCTTAGCTTACTAATACTACTACTATTACTTATAAAGAGTAGGAGGAGTAAGGGGTTATCTTCCTAGGTCTATAGTTTCTACTCGCCTACTATCTGCCTATTTTCTACCTACTTAAGGCTTGCTTAGGTCCTATTCCGCCTCCCTATAGCCTTAAGCTATAATAAAACCTCCTATTTCTACCTACTCCTCTAATTATAAATTACCTAGCTACTATCCTTCTATCCTACCCCTATCTATTAACTACTACCTAGCTTATAGCATAGTATACTAAGGGCTATTATTATTATTATCTATTAGGCTATACTTTTCTTTATACTTATCTATCGCCTAGTTATCTTAGAGCGATTATAGGGGCTCTTAGGTAGGCTAACTATATCCTATCTATTTAACTAATAACTTATAATACCTGCATCTACTTATATGCTTCTAGCGCGTAGCTAGAACGGACTTAACTTCCTATTTATCCTCTTTATCTTTAAAATCAGGAGCGGTTAGGGATTATTAACTTCTTAGCCTAGGAGGGGGTTATTTATAGCATAGTATAGCAAGCTAATATGAAATTAGTTATAGACCTTACCTAGAACGTTCAACTTAACTATAATTAGTAAGATTACCCTAGTTACTTTATACTTTAGGTATAGCTAGTCTAACTTCCTATAGGGTTTTTCTATATAGAAGTTAGCTAGTAATAGCTAGACCTTATCGCCTACTTCATAGTATTCTACTAGTATCCTTTTACTATTTACTAATTATTCTATAGTCTATTAGGCTATAGTAATAGCTACTTAGGCTAACTCTATAGTTAACTTTAGTTTACTAACGAACTTATTAGCAGCTAACTCGCATAAGGTTGATAGCTCTAGCGCGGGCTATACTACTAGTACTAGGTTAACGTAGTATCTATAGGTAAAGAAGAATAAGCTTACTCCTATCGTAGCTATATTATAGCTATTAATCGCTAGTTAAACGGATGGTAAGTAAACCTCTTAGTCGTCCTAGGCGAAGTTAACTATTATCCGCAGGACTACCTAGATCTCTTAATTAAAACGTTTTATTACTCTATCTATCTATAGGTAAAAGGCGGTGCTTAAACGTTATTCGATCTTTATAAGCATATAGAACCGTTGCTAGAACTAACTCGTCTAGTTATTACCCCTATTGCTAATAATTAACTTCAGTATTCCGTGAAATTAGTAGTAGTAGTTTATAAAGCGTTCTATGCACGTTTCTATATCTATTAAAGGCATCCCTTCTAGGGTTATCGTCTTAGAGAGCTTATTAACTATTACCTAAAGGTATCTTAACCCTATTTTCACTATATATAGGAGGTTTATAATAAAATCTATAATAAGATCGCAATATAGCTATTCTACTATTAGTAAGGGTTAAAGAAGCCTGCGTTTCGCTTATTGCTAAATCGTTCTATACCCGTACCTATTATAGTTTCTCGTGAATTAGCGGATTGCAAAGGACTGCCCCGGCTAGAAGTATTACTAAGCTAGGATAGCTAGGGTATTATTCTAACTAGGGTAGCCTATTATTACTAAGTCGTAGTACTTCTAAATTAACTATATTCGAAGCACGTTCTGAGGGTAGTTTTTATCTATTAACCCTAATACCTAGATCCGGTCTCTAAATATTAATTAGCTAAGGGTATTAATACTATACTTAGCGATCTATAGTTTTAGGCCTAGCTAGGGAGGGAAGCTTTAGTTACCCCTTTTTATTATAGAATAAGCCTCTTAGTACTAGTTATCTTTTGCTTAAGCTTCGTTCTATATATATTAAAGGGCTAGATCCTTAAATATTATTATAATAGGGGTTTTAACTATTGCTATCCTCCTTACCTCACCTAGGGCGGAGTTAGGGATTATCTATATTACCCTCCCTTTCTCTTATTTATCCTCTTATCCTTTCGGAGCATCCTATTTATAGCATAAGAGCATATTAGGTATAGCTACTAGGTAACTAGGTCGATATTCTAAGTAGAAATTATATCTTAATAATTGCTCTACTTAGCAACTTTAGCATTCTATTAAACGTTGCTTTTGCGTGAAGTATTCGAGGCCCTTATAGTTAGTAAGGACCTTAAACCTAGGGTAGCTTCTTAGCTCGGCATCCTATATATTTAAATAAGCGATTACTACTAATAGCTCCTTATTATAGATTAAGTAGTTATATTAAATAGGGGTTAGCTTCTATAAGTAGAAAGCGACGGGGTAGCGCTATCCTTATATATCTTCTTAAGTTAATACCCCCCCTAAAGCGAACCCCGAGTAGTCTATCTTAATAGTAGTTAGGGCTTATAAGTTAAAATAGTAAAGTACTAGAGCGGTTTAGAAGCAGCATTTGAGCGCCTAGAACGCATCTTCTTATTCCTTATTCTAGATAAATAGTGCTCCCTTCTTTATTAGGAGGGTAAGGAGCTCTATAACCCCTAAATACTCTAATATAAATATTTAATAGTAGTTAGTAAACCCTAGGAAACTTTATAACCCTTTTACTAAAGTAGGCGCTTCCTATTTAATAATTACCTATACTTTCTCTATATTATAAGCAATACCCTCGCCTACTTTTAGGATAAATCCTATATACTTTACTATTTTTATAGAAAACTTATACTCTACTAGGTCGAGGTTAAAACTAGCCTCTTAGAAGGCCTGGAGAACCTTATATACCTTCTACTTATAGTCTGCTTAGGAGCTGCTACTATAGACTAATATATTATTAATATATATTATTATAAAGTTATTAAGGAACTCTTAGAGCGTGCTATTAATATATTATTAGAATATTATAGGGGCTCTGCTTAATCTAAACGGGCAGACTAGCTACTTGAAGAGCTTATATTATATATAAAAGGCAGTCTTTTCCTAGTACCCTTCTACTACCCGAATCTTATAAAAGGCTGCTACTATATCTAGTTTAGTATATTACTTCCCTAAGCTAACCCTCTAGAGGGTCTCTTAGATTAGGGGTAGGAGGTAGTAGTCTCGCTTTATAATTATATTTAATACTTAGTAGTTATAATAGAACTATAATCCTCTGCTAGGCTTTCTAATAAAAAGTATAGGCATGCTTGCTAGAGACTTGCTTACCTAAATAAAGCCCTTATTGAGTAAGTCTACGAGTATCTTTTTTAATACTAATAACTCTTCTCTTAATATATTATAGAGGGGTCCCTAGGGCAAGGGCGCCTCTTAGCTAGAGGTATCGCGCTTGAGGTATATTTTATAATCTATACTAGGATAACTTAGGGGTAGGAGGTATAACTTAGGTAGCTCGAAAAGCTCTATAAATTCGTTATAAATATATTATAGTAGTTTCTCTAAATAGTCTTCTAGTTTCCTTACTTTAAACGCTTTTTTAATATCCCTTAAGCTTACTACCCGTATTTCCGCTTCTAACCTAGATAGCTAACTCTTGCTAACCCTCTAGTAGATCGCTATAAACGAGGTAGTATTAAGTTAGCAGGCTTCCTAGATCTCCCTTACTCTCTGAGGTTCTTCTTATCCTTAAAGGGTAATAATAACCCCTGCCTTCCTATAGTATACCCGCTTCTCTACTATATTATAAATAATATAGTTTAATTCTATCTATAGCTTCTCTAAGAAGAGGTTAGCATCTAGTCCTTTTATTATATAAGTAAAGAGTCGCTATATATAGCTAATAATCTCGAGGTATAATATAGCTACGCCTTTTGCTATAGCTTAAGCTGAGTTATTAGCAAAGCCTTGTAATTACTATACTTAGCAGTTAATATATAGTAAATAGAGGTAGTAGGTATACTAGTAGTCTACTATTATATAGATATTATATCTATAGTCTATTAAAGCATTAGTAGGAGTACCTTTATTAACTCTAACTACTAATATTATAGAAAGCCTGCTTATACTACGTTCTAACTAGAACTATTCCTAACTAGCCCGCTCTTCTTCTATTATCTCTAATACCTGATTTTATACTAGGGTTATTTATTTCCTAAGTTAGAAGGGTCCTCTTTGCTTTTAACCTCTCCTAAGTCTAAATATATTATTTCCTTAATAGCTTTTGCTACTCTAGGACTATCCTTCGACTTCTTAGCCTTCTAGTAGTCCTTTTATAAGTAACTAATCTAGTTATACTTAAAATAATAGCGCGTTTCTTTACTAGGACCTTCGCCTAAGCCTTTGCGCGAGGCGTATACTAACCCTATTATCCTAGTATCCCTATCTATATCTACTCTAGCGGGTAATGCTCTTAATTTAAAAGTTATAAGCTAGTACAAAGCGTTAGGAATGCGATATAATCCCTCTAGCTTCTATATAATATCTTATATAAGACTAATATATTTAGTATACTTATAGGGGGTAAAGTAGTTAACTAGATAGTTAAGGAGCTTATAAAATAGTACCCTATATAAGTAGTCGATCTAGATGCTATCTAGCTATATTATGCTACCTACTTCTATAATAATATATTCAAAGCAGGGTAAGAATAAGGCGAAGGCCTCGTTATGCTTTATTTAAAGCTCTAAGAGTCTTCTGAGAGCCTTGCTTATAATATTAGGGTTGCTATAGGTATAGTTTAGATATATTAAGAAGGTATCTAGCTCGAATAAGCTATTACTACCCCCTAAGCTATAGAAAGCTATAACTACTAGCTATACTTTAGGTTCTAAGCAGGAGTTAATAAGATACTAGGCCTCCTAATTGCTTAGGTAGAAGTCCCGGTCTATTCTAACTTTATTATATATCTATTATACCTATATAGCGTACTTATTGCAGTTTCCTCTGAACTTAGGGGGGTTAGGAAGGGGTTTTAATCGCTAAGCGCCCCCTACTTCCTAGGTAGTCTCTAGCTATAGGGATAGTATTAGCAACGCTAGGGCGTAGCTGCCTGCTATATCTCGCTAGAGCTCTATAGTTAGTTTATTATTAAGCCGCTATATAGTTATTAAGCTATTAAGCTAGTTACTAAGCTTATTAATTACTATATAAATTGCTTTAAACGCTTCCTTACTTATTAGTAGTACTTCTAGACTAGCTACTATAAGTATAACTAGTTCTATTTCTTACCTGCTATCTATTGCGCTATATAACTAATAAGGCAGGTATAGAGAGAGAGAGCTTAGATATATAAGGGGCTAGCCCGGGTTTATTTAACTTAGGAGTGCCTTAATTATAGTAATCTAAGCTAAAGAAGGGAAGTTTTCTAGGAAGTTCCCCGTGCAATAGAAAAGCAGATATAGGGCGAATGTTAAGCGAGAGCGGTTATTAAGGGTAGAATTCTTAGGGTCTATAGCACTGCCCAGACGCCAGCTGTGGCGTAGCCCGTAACAATTAGAACTATTCTAAAAGTCCTTATTAAGGCCTTTGTGATGGAGTATGATAAGTACTTAATATTAGTTATTATTAGTTACCTCTTATATAGTAGGGTAGTTAAGATATGCATAGTAGAAATATAGTAGTTATCTCGCTTTTAAGAGAGCAGATATAGGGAATTAGATAGCGAGGTATCTAGTGCTCTAGGGTGGTATAGGTTACTACTTTATCATAGGTTATATATCAGGCGAAGTCTAATTAGGTAGTTAGGTTAGTTATACGCTACAAAATAACGTAGTAATAGTTTAATATTAGGAAAGTTTATGGTTTAATATCTCAGTTAGTAGGGGGTAGATAGTATTATAATTCTAATAGTAGCTTAATACTATAGTAGAATTTTTAATGAGATTAGTAGTCGTTGAATTAACTAAGGTCGTGCTACTAGGTTGCTACTACTAGTAGGGTCGCGTTATGTATTGTGCAAGTTCTTGTATTGTCTAGTCTACCTAACGGGGACTTCCTTGTGTGGGGTCCTAGTGTGGCGTCGTGTGGCGTCGTGTGGCACCATTTGTTTGATTTAACATTATTATTGAGCACGGATCGGGCTCAGCCACAAGAGCCACTTCAATACGCCGGGTCGGTACACAATACAAACCAAGGTTATCGAACCTAGTACCCTGATTTATTACCCTTCTTGGCCCCAAACTCTATATTGAGAACCAAGTCTTGTTAAATTATGAAGTGAAGTCTAACTTTGAGATGGGAGAGATGCACTCTCATCGCATAAATCCCCAAGTGTGAGTTGCCCCTGCAGTAATATAAGAAACATTACACTAATAACATCTTAGCGAACACGAGCTCTTTTACCTTTGATCTAGACTACACCAAGTGATGTCAAATTTCAGCTGACACAAACGTAGAACCTTCAGAGCTCAGTATCTTGCTTAGCTACGAGCGCCGATATAGGAGTGTGTGGTCTAAAGATTGTTATGTGTCTAGACTTGAGTATAAAAGATCGCTTTATCTCATGTGTTACAAACTTGTACTACTTTCCATACTCACCTTTCACTCAGTGTCATCTCTCTCATTACTATCAAGTAAGTTCGTGGTGCACGATTGTCCTTACGCTGTATGTAATGCTAACGCTTACCTCTAGAAGAAAGATGAAGCTTCTGGTCTTCGGCATCCTAGCCTCGCTTGCGAGCGCATATATAGGCACTGCTGGCTTCTACTCGCCTCCTTACACTCCATCATTATGCTTCGGGGACAACGTCTCGCAATTTCCCCCCGACAACCTTTTCGTTGCTGTTGGCCAGGGTCTTTGGGATAACGGCGCCTCTTGCGGTCGAATGTACCGCATAGTGTGCCTCAGCGCTTCGCAGCCCAACGCGTGCAAAGAGAATACAATTCAGGTGGAAGTCGTGGATGCATGGGATAACCCCTCCTCAGGTCAAAAGTCTTATCCTCGTGCAGCAATGCTCCTTTCAAACGCCGCGTGGGAAGCTCTCGTTGATACCTCTAAGGGAGCTACTGAGATCAATATCGAGTTTGAGGTAGCCTAGTGGGATGGATCCTAGACGTTTTTCTGGCCCTACAACATGACGAGATTTTCGCCAGCAGTGACTTAGTAGCACATATGACACCGTTCCTGGCTCAGTAGGACGTATGGTAATGAGGCTTTTGTCAACCACGCATGTCTTAAGAGGAAATCAAAGGACAGATTTTTTGAAGGGGGTTTAGAGTTTTGGTATGAGTTTCAAGAAAAGGGTGCCTAGCGCATTTTACACACTGTGCTATTAAACCTTCCATATGCGCAAGAGCCAAGCTGCATTGGGTACCCGTTCTAACACATACGTCCAAAGCTATGGTTTTGTCCCCCGAATTTTAACTTTTGGCCATATTGCATACTGCTCGCCTCCGAATCCTAGTGGTTGATGCCCAAGTTCGGTGCCATTGAGTCCTAGCATGGATGCCGCTACCCATTGAGTGAATAGACGACGGCCTGACATTGCGGTAGCCTGGTTGGCCTGGTATAGAAGTCCGTAGCGACTAGTGGCTTAAAATACTTTACGCTTATCTCTCTTGCGTATAGTGATATTCTATCTCGTTTATATCTCTCCACGCTTTATTATATTCTAAAGTTTAGTCTAATCTTAACTTATAATTAATTAATTAATTAGAGTTTATATAACTTTATAATTTTTCGTTTTATTTATTAATAAGTATTTAGAATAATCCTCTCCTCTCTTAACTATATAATTATAAATAACCTCTTATAATTATAAGAAGAACTTTATGCTTTTCTAGGGGTGGTTCTAATTATTACAAATAATAGGTAAATAGCGCTTTATTTTATTCCCTTTATAGTATTAACATCTTATTAATTCTAATTCCTAATATCATTAATTTAATTAAAACAAGTCTCCTTACTTTTATATATTAATAAATAATAGCTAATTATTATTTTCCTAGACTAATAAGCTCCTTGTAGAATATATAGCTCCTTAATTTAACCTAATAAATACTACCCTCTATATACCTAGCTTAAATAGTTTAAAAGAATATATTCCTTACGTTTTTCCTATATTTTTCAGAGGAAAGGAGAGCGAGAAGTAAGTATCTAAACTACTTAAAAGTATCAAAAGTATTACTAACTATTAATTTCTAGCTATATATAGAGGCGATTATATATCATAATATACAGGAGTGCGGGTTTAAGGTTATAATATATACTTAAGTAACTATATTCTAGCGATTTAATATTATAGAAATGCGATTTATCTTTTAAGCATAACACCTATTATATAATATAATAATCCGATCTATTCTTACCTAGTTTATATAAGATAAGACGCTTCTCTAATAAGACTAGAAAGCTTTACAAATTACTATAAAAAAACCTAACTAGTATTTATAATTATATTAATATTATATATAAGACTATATTAATTAGTATATTTCTTTAGCGGGTAGATATTATAATTAATAAAGATATAAGTCTTATTATACTTACGTACTTTATTTCAATAAACCTTCTTATACTCTCTAAGGTTTTATTTAAGAAGATATAGGCTTATAAATCTCTTAGATAGATAATTATAAATAAGCTAAAGCCTTCTTTAGAAGAAGCTATAGAGAGTGAAAGTAGTATAGTTATTAAATAAGAAGGAAAATAAGTAATTAAAGAGGAAAAGAAAGATATAATTAAGGTTAAAGCTAAAGTTTAAGCTTTATACTTTATATAGTTAGAAACTAGAATAATTTGAAAGCTTTCTATTGAAGCTTAAGAGGAATAATAATTAGGATTATTAGTTACTTATAAATAATTATATTTTATTTTTAATAATGTAGAGGATCATTATACTTCTCTCTAATAAATAGAATAAGAAAAAAGATAAGGAGGGTAAAGAAGAGATAGAGGATAATAAGGAGGAAAATATAGAGTAAAATATATATACTTATCTATAAAGCTTATTTGTTTTTACTTAAGATTTTTCTATCTTAGCTCTTTTTTCCCATTTATATCTAAGACATTAAAGTTCTATATATTATTCTTTACTTTAATCCTCTTCTTCATTATGAACTTTGTATTTAAGCTTAGTTAGAATTAAATTATTAGTGTTTATCCCTTATTATTATAGTTTTTCTTTTAGTTATAATACTCTACTATAAGGTACCTAAAGTAATTTAAGTTTAGGCTATTATCCTAAGAGCTAGTAGTATTTTAAACGCTCCTATAAGAAAGAGTACTAAATGGGCCTAGGGTATTCTATTACTAAGTTACTAAATATAGCTTATTTAGGTAATATTAGTACTATTTCTATAATATTATAGTAAAGTTAGGTAACTTAGTTTAGAAGATAGGTATTAAGATTTATACTCTTATAATTAAGAGTATTTTAAATCTCTTTAAACTAGTTAGGGTTAATTAACTAAGTATAGTCCTATATAGTCTAGAGATTAGGCTAATAATAGAGGTATTATAGCTAGCTATCAATAATATAAGGGCGATTCTTTTATATATAGATATAGTAGGTATTTTAAACTTATAAATATATAGCGAAATCTATATAAATTATAGGTATAAATATAAAGAGAAGAGTAACCTAGTTAAAAGTAAAACGAGAGTTAAAAGGCCTATATATCTTTAGATACTTAAAAGGCTACTAGATAAATAATATAAGTTAGTATTTAGTAAACTAAGGTAGTATAAAGACTTAGATACTGAAAGGTAGATTAGCCTTAGTATAAACGATTTTATTAACTCTTAATCTTAATATTATAAATACTTTTACTAAAGATCTAGTAGTCTTAAAACTGACTTAGGATTGTATTACTTTAATACTCCTTAGTATAAGATTATAAGAGATATTACTAGATCCCTATAGTTAAATTTATCTTAATGCCTCGATTAGAACGAATAATAAATAGTATTTAACTATATTAGCTTAATATACTTAAGTATGAAGCTATAATATTCTATAATATATATATAGAAATACTAATATAAATCTATATAATATGATAGAAGTAAGTATTAATACTTATATAGACTTTAGAGCTATATAGAAGTATTATATTATATATATTAAGGGACTAGATGAAATTTAGCCTAGGTATTATTTAACCCTTTTATTAGTATCTTATCTCTTTTAAATGGTTTAATACTTCTATAGGAAAGACCTTATAATAAGTATTATAAAGGATATTATAGCTAATAATATATCCCTATTAGTATATATATATATATATATATATATATATATATAAGTATATATATATATATATATATATATATATATATATATTCGTAGCTATAACCTTATATAGGTTATACTTCTTATTATATACTCTAAAAGAAAGTAATTATACGTATATATATAAGAGTAAGTTATTCTAGGTTCTAGCGTTATAGTAATCTGTTTTACTATCTTAAGGTTTATAAACCTTTTAATAAGATTATAAATCCCTTAGACTTGAGCGTTTAGAGGATATTTTTATTTATACGTCTTTGCTTAATGAATAGGCACTAGGTATATTAAAGTAAATCCTCTATCAATACTAAATAGACTTTATAATAAAGATCCTATTATATAAGGTATTATTTAAATATTATAAGAGAAACCTTAACTTTATATATCTTAAATAGCTATTAATTAGTAATATAATATAGTTATTAGCCTATAAAGTATTAGAGAATTTCTTTATATAATAGCATAAAATCCTTTTATAAGCAAACTATTTCAAATATAGAAATCTAGAAGGAAAGCTAGCTCTATAAAAGGAATATATCTATATTAAGAGTATTTAAGAATATATTATAAAGAGCTAGAATACTAGATTTTTTAAGTCGCTGAAAACTCTAAATTATATTATACTAGAATATATAATAGTACTTTAGAATATATATAGCTAAATAGCGCTAACTAGACTATGTAAGTTAAATAGGAAGGTATCTTTTCCTATTCCTAAATACTAAAGCTATATATATCTATATATATTATTATTTAAACCTATTCCTAATAGCCTTATAATAAGAATCCTTATATATTATTAGAGAGTAGTATATAGTTGAATATAAAAGGGAATTTAGTTATTCTTAGCTTTTTTAGTCTTACTAGTGCTTATATACGTATTAGTAAACAATCTTTATACTATATATAGCTATATATATTAATATAGACCTTATTATCAGTATTAGCAAGCTTTAAGAGACGTCTAGTTATTTTCTAGAGGGAATTAGGCGCTAATCCCTTAGTAAGCTGTTATATAAAAGTATTTATAATAGTATCCTTATTAGAATCTGCATCTATAACTATATAGGTATATTTACAAGTATTTAAGGCTTTAGCAGCCTTAGTAGGAGTATTCTTAGGTATACTAGAAGTTATAGAGGTATTAATATCTATATATAGTTATAAAGAGCTATATATATATATATATATATATATATATAGTAAGAAATATTACTATTATAGATCGAATAGCTTAATTCACGAGAGCTATAGTTATAATTCGTATAAGGATCCTCTATAAAGGCTATATAGGCCTTATATAGCTTATTCTTATTATAGTAATAGTTATATATATTTTTACCTTTGAATTTAGTGCTATATATAAGTATCTAGATTATATCTATGACTTATAGCTATTTATACTTGAAATAGGGAAGATAGTTTAGCCATTACTATTAGGAATAACTAGATAGAGCTAGATAAGACGCTTAGGCTATATATATTAGTCTATATTAATAGATACTAAGAAGTTAAGTAGAATAAAAACATGTAAGGCTATTTTCGAGGTTAATTTCCTTGAAAAGGCTCTTATAATAGCCTTATAAGACTCTATCGTATAATTAGCTATATAGCCTTATATAGCCTTATATAGAGTAAATAGGAGTATATACTTACTTTTTATTAAATATTTACTAAGCTTAGGAGAGTTAAGGTTATATATAGGGTTATATAATATATCCTTAGGGGTATTAGGTAGGAGATTAATCTTATTAGTCTTATTAGGGATATAGGTAGCTATAGTTACTAATATCATAGCTTATATAGAGATATTTATTAGTAAAATATAGGGGTATATTAGGGATATTAAAATAATTAAAAAAAGGTAAAAAGAAAATTTCTAATAGGGGGTAGGAATATACTACTATATATAGTAGTATATATTTATTAAAGTTATAGGGTTATAAGTAAACGAAAGTTTATAACTTAACTAGAGTAGGAGATTATTTAATACTTAAGTATAATAGTTTATATACCTAGCTAGCTGATTAAAAAAAATCTGTTTAGGAGTGCGCACGGATATATTTACTTTAGGAAGGTATATATATTGTAGGAAAACGTGTTTTGAGCTACTGGTCGCTGCGGACTTCTGTACCTGGCGGTGATGGGTCAGGGTGCTAGTTAGGTTTTGAGTCAGGATCAGCGCTTGGATTGGATATTTGGTAGCTGAAAATCAGTTAATCCGGGCCCCACCTGGCCCACCGTTTGGTGAGAGATGCATAGACTAGGTGCACGGCACCCCAGGTTAACTAGGTTGTTGTAATGTTACTTGAAGTGTAGACTCCTCTGGAAGGATGAAAAAGCAATTTTCGTTATTTGATTGTGTGAAGAATTATTCGACGTTGTTGGGTTGAGCGCTGTCGAGAAGCTCCGAAACGCGCTACGTGGCGCTAGCACGATCTACTGCGTAGCGTCTCTATATATCCTAACGCAATAGATCTCAGGCTAGATTTAATATCTATTACTATTATAAGGGAGGTAGTAGCAGCGAGCGATAAGGACTTGCGATTATAAAGGGCGCGAAAACCATCTATTAAAGCTTAACTAAACTAGACATACTAAGAGATAACTAAAGATGCGATTAAGCGAGCGACTAAGATTGCTAGTAGTAGCTAGTGGGTGATAATTATATGAGCTATAACCCTAACTAAGGAATGCGTAAAACGTATTAAGGATAATAATAAAGGGCTACTCCTAATAATAGGTAAGTAGATTAAAGAGCTATATATAGCAATTAAGATTATATTTAATATATAGAAGGAGTTTGAAGTATAGAGTAAGGAAGTTAAAGTAGAGCTTTATATAGTTACTTTAGAGCTATAAATAGTTAAGAGCGAGCTATAGGCTATTAAAGGAGAGGTATAAGTAATAAAAGAATGCATAGAGGATAAAAGCGCTAAGATAAACATAAACCTCGAAGTAATGATAGTAGTGGCTATAATATATAATAGCCTAACTGCGTTGTATATAGATATTATGCTAAGCGGCCTAGGTAGGTAAGGCTGCGACCTATAGGTAGCTACACTAGGCAACGCGATGCTACTAACCTATAGCGATCCCTTATTCTATATGATTAATATATTAAGATTTAAAGAAGGTAGCGATAAGCCTAATATAGGTTAGATCTAGGCTGCGGTAGAAAAGGAGATATAAGCGATAGATAGATAGGGTAGCTAGCGGTATCTAGCTATTATAGTAGACCTAAGGAATATAGAAAGATCTAGGTTATTTATTATAATAATACCAAGTATAAGCTTATTAAGTAGATTATAGAAAAGAGCTATAGCTCTAGAATACGTATACTATAAGATAAGCTCTACCCTACAAAGGTAGATAATACGAAGCGAAATAAAGTACTAGATAAGAATAGTAATATTAGGGCTAAAGTAGTAGAGGGGCTTAGCTAAGAAAATAAGTCTACTATTACTAAGATATCTTAGCTTAGTAAGAAAGATATACCCAAGGCGTATAGGTATTATAACCTATTAGACGTATATAGACCAGGGTAGCCCTATGGGCACTACTAGCACCTAAAAGACCTTTATATATAGGATAATATAGGAATAAAGGCCCTTACTTAGTATAGAAGAACTATAATATAAGTTATAAACTAATAAGATAAGAAGAAATTATATTAAATTAAAATAAAGTAATAAGAGCCCTAAGAAAAAGGATTATTTAGGGTTAAAATAATTAGAAATAATCCCTAGTAAAAGAACCTATTTTAAACTTATATATAGAATAGACTTAAGCCTAGCTTAAGAATAGACCTTTATAGCTCTTTAGTAATTAATTTTATAATTATCTCTAGGATACTCTTAGCTTATCTTATATTATATATTACTCTTATAAGGATTATAATTAATAATCATAGCCCTTAACCTCTAATCTAACGTAGTAATATAAACTAATAAAATGATATTATTATTATAAATTATCCCTCAGCTTCTATTAATATAAACTATATTTTTAGATAGCTAATTATAAACATTTTATTACTACTATTTAGTAAGTTAATCTTTAATGCTTATTAATAATATTATAATAATATATCCTTTTATATCTGAATTACAAACCCTATACTTAGTCTATCTTCTAGCTTAGGATAGTAGCTTACTAGACATATAGCTTAAAAACTTAAAAGTATTAGAATAAGAGATAATAAGTCTAAATATAAGGATAATACTTATAAATAACTTTATAAAGTTAACTAAGACTTTGATAAAATATAATCCTTATTTAAGTATAATACTAATTTAATTAAGGAACTTTAATAGGCTTTTTAAACCTCTTAAGCTTAGATTATTAACCTCAACCATTAGAACTAAATACTTTGGAATAAAATTAATACTTAGCTTATTATTATTAATAGATTTAAGAAACTTGAGCTTGATTTACTTACTCTTTTGAATAATATCCTAAGATAGCTTAAGAGATTCCTAATCTAAGTTAAAACCTATTTGGATTTCTATTATAATAGATTTAATAATAAAGTTAAGACGGTTAGATATACTTTAACCTTTCTTATAGAATAAGCCCTTTAGTAGTTTAAACCCTTCCTTAAAGAATATCTAAATAAGGAGATATTAGATAAATACTCTATAAGAATAAAAAATTATTTTTAATAACTTCTAAGTATTTAAATATAGCTTAGAATCCTTATTATATGATCTAAATAAAAACGTAATAAATACAATAAGACCTATTTTGCTTTAGGTAGACTGAGTTAGCTAAGAACTAAACTAAAGAGTTTTAATATATTTATATATAACTTAACTTGATTGATAGAAATAAGATCTATATATTTTATATTTATCTTAAGAATAAAATTAAAAATAAAGTAAATAAAGTTTATAAACCTAATAACGTTTTTAATATATAGAACTTATAATTAATATTAATAACTAATTATATAAGTAATATAAGGAATAAAGAGAATAACGACTTATTTCTAACTAAAGATAAAAGCTTTAGTAATAACTATATAACTAATACTAGAATAATAATAACTAGCGAATAAACTACTTATAATATAACCTTAAGGTAGCTTAATATACTACTACCTATAGATATTATAATAAACCTATAGATCTTAGCATAGCCATTAAAGATATTAAGAAGAACGTCAAGTACTCCAATTATACCTAAACAAGGCATATTATATATTACAATTTATAGCCTAAGAGGAGATAGTTTCTACCTATTATAGAGTAAATATAATAAATTAATATAGTAACTAAGTATATTCTATATCTGTAACTTAGCTAGATTATATATTGTAATAATAACTATAAAGTCTATTTAAACTCTAAGAAATAAATAGGATAGTATCTAAAGAACTCTTATTACTTAGGGTATAATACTATAGGAAAATAAAAACCTATATTAATAAAGACTATTATAATGACATACTATAGTAATACTAAGCTTAAATATAAAGCTACTAAGTAGCTTAATAAGATACTATAAGTCTATAAGGTCTTAAATAATTGGATAATACTATATAATAACTTAATCTATATTGAATACCTTAAGAACGCTTTATAGTATTATAAATAATGTATTAAGATTAATCCTTATAATCCTATATAGTAGTAATAAAATAAAGCTATAGAATTATACTTAGAAAGATAAATCTATATTTAGAATAATCCTAAATCAATCTAATAAACTAATTAAGAACTTCGAGAATAAGTTAATAAGGAATGTAATAAGGAAGGAGAGGATTTTAGAGAAACCCTTAACTCCTATAAAGGATAATAAATTAACAAATAGGTATAAGGATAAGAACATAAGATCCCTTATAATATTACCTAATAATCTACTTAGATAATAACTATCTATAAACCTAAATCTAGGAATAATATTCCTAGGTTTAAAGAGGAATCTCATAATAAAGAAAAAACCTAAAACTCTAACTATAAGAAGTTATACTATTTAGTAATAGTTAAAATATATGTTTCTATAAAATAACCCTAAAATAATAAAAAGTAGTAAAAGAATTACTCTTAAATAATAATAATAATAATAGATACCTATTTCTGATATATTATAAATACTTATAAGTATTTTAAGTATATTACCTTAATAATTAGTATAGAGAATACTTAGGAGAGAAGTATAATTATAGGTACTACCCCTATAAGTAAAATATCAACTCTATTCTATATACCTACTAGGTTTTCTAACTCCCCTACTAGTAAATATATTATTAAAATAAGAAAGGATCTATCCCCTTTATACTCAGTTATAACTACTCTATAAGATACTTAAATAATATAAAGATACTATAAGAAGAGTATTAAGAAGGCTAATATAAAATATGTTTAATATATAAAGCTAAGGTATTATAACCCTTATAAGAAGGACCTAGCTTATTAAAACTAAGAATCTAAGAGAATACCTTTACTAAGGTATATAAGTAAGGTAAGATAATTTAAATACTTCCAGAGGATAAGTAATTAAAAAGCTAGACTTACTTATTAAAATAGAATAGTAATAACTAAATATAATAAAATCCTAGTATAATATTAATATATTATATTAGGATTTGAGATTATCTCTTAATTAATAGTAAGTAATGGAGACCCTATATTAATAATAGTAAATAGTAATATATATGTTAATTTTATATTACTTAATATAATAAATTAGGAATAGATTAAATAGAAAAAGAAGACTTTAGAAAAAGAATATTACTTATAAAATATTGAAAGAGATAGAGTATAGTATAATAAAGCCTTTATTAATTTAGAAATAATATAACTTCCTTTAAGTTATTATAGCTATTAAGAGTAATTCTATTTTAATATTATGAATCTAAGAGATAATTATAATATTATCGTAAGACTTCTATAGATATAAAAGTATATAGTATAAAAAGATTAGAGGACTGGCTAACTCTAATAGGTAGAGGCATTAGTTACTAAGTAGTAACCTCAGAGGAATATCTTAAATAAGCTATAAAGAACTCGTAAAGTAATATAAAACCCTATATACCTAAGAATTAAAGATATAGATATTAGAACATTAATAGTAATAAGTATTAATAAGGAAGATTAAATATTATTTATCCTAATAGAATACTAGTAATATAAGAATTTATTTACTAAAGAACTTAATATCGGATTATTAGAATATAATAGTTATAACTATAAGATTAAGCTAAAACTAGGAAAAGAACTGATCTTTGAGAAGGTTTATAAACTTAATTAAGAAAGAATAAAAGTACTCAATATTTACTTCAATAAGAATCTAAAGAAAGGATTTATTAAACTCCTCATATTACGTATAAGGCATTTAATACTCTTTATACTAGAGAGGAATAGAAGGAAATAATTATATATTAACTCCTTAATAATATTACTGTTAAAAACTATTACTTATTATTACTTATTTCTAAGTTATATAACCTCTTATACAATATAAACTAGTTTATAGCTCTTAACTATAAGAGAGTGTATTACCTTATTTATGGTAAAGAGAGTAAAGAATAGTAAATAGTCTTTAGAATATAACAAAGATATTTTAAACCGCTTATAATACCTTTTAGACTTATAAATATACTAGTAACTATGTAGATTATAATTAGTAAGATACTATAACTATACTATTATAAGTTTATTATAATATACCTTAATAATATTCTTATCTTCTCTAAGGACATAGAAGAATATAAGAAATATATATATAAAGTATTATAATAACTATAAGAGGTAGAACCCTTAGTTAAGCTAGCTAAAAGCAAATCTTACTAATAAGAAGTTAAATTCCTAGGATTTACGATTATACTAGGAATTATTACGATATTAAAAAGAAACGTAAAAGCTATTTATAATCAACTTATACCTATTTATATTAAGAATATATAATCCTTTTTAAGATTTATAAACTTCTACTAATACTTTATTAAGAATTATATAGACGTTAGTGGAAGACTCTAGGACCTTACTAAGAAAGGTAATATATTCTAATAGACTAAGGAATACTAATAAGACTTTAATAAGATTAAGTAACTAGTAGGAAAAGATATTATACTCTTAATCCTAGACCCTAATAAACTATTCTAACTTAGAATTAACGCCTTAGACTTTATCATAAGTATATAACTTAGATAAAATAATAATAAGAACTAAGTAGAAAGGATATAGATATCAAGATACTATATAGGAACTTATAATAAACCTGGAATATATATAATATAAATTATAAATTTATTAGGAATAATAACTATAATATTTCCTATAAGTAAAAACCACGCTATAAATATATAAAAGTAATATCTAACTTATTTAGCTTTAACCTATAATTAAACTACAATAAACTAATTAAGTTAGAAATAAAACTCAATTTATATAACTAGGAATACCTATTAACTAGAGTTTAGAAACTAGTAAATAAGGAAGAACTAGTTTTAAAAAGGTCTAAACTAAACTTAGTATTAAATAAAGACTAATTTAATTTATTAAAAACCCCTTAAAATAAATTATTAATAACTTATAAATCTTAGGCTTCCAATATGTACTCTCTAGCTTCTTACTCCTCTAATAACTATATCTATTAATAGATTAAATTAGAATTATAATCCTATAAAAGCCTCCTCTATTTATAAAGGTATAATATATAACTTAAAGCTATAGCTAATTACGCTTATAGAACTTCTAAAGCCTCTTCTATTTCCTACTTTTTATACTCTATTTTCTTTTACTCTTTAAAGTAGTAATTTACTTCTTAAAATTAGTTAACTCAAGTTATATAAAATATAAGTTATAGAACTTATAAGCGTAAGAACTCGTGGGAGAGATATTGGGTAGCTCGGAAGGCCTAAATATTAGGGCGCGATAATATTCAGGGAAGTTCTCGATAAATCTAGCATAATACAGCATAGAATTACATAGAAAATAATATAGGAACTGATGTCGAAAGATATCCTTAATAATGTTGTATTCACTAAGCTCTAATTGCTCCTAAGTGGCGTGAGGGGCTGAATTATTCTAAAACGTAACTGCATAAGCGGCTAATTATCTAAGCAATTACGCTTGGATCATTAGGTGGTCCGTGGCCTACTTTATATAGTTATATAGGGTAAGTAGTAAGGAGTATTTCCATATTAGGAAGTATATAGTTATAACGTATATATGATTTTATATAGAACTTTAAAGTATTAAAGCATTATTATTTTATTGTTTTATTATTATTATTATTACTATATTATTTAAGCTACTATATAGCTCAAAAATATATATATACCTATAGGTATTGATTTATTAAGTTATTAAGTTATAAGGTTATTAAGGTTAAGTTGTTAAGGTTAGGCTATTAATATTAGGTTATGAAGCTAGCTTATTTTATTTATTCATTCCTTAATACCTCAAGGTATTTATAATAGAAATAGTATATTATACTCTAGAGAAGAGTATTTATAAAGAGTATTTATTATAGTTTATTAAAAGTATTTGTTATTATTTATTAAAATAAGATATTACTAAGAATATAAATTATATATTCTTATAATAGGTATCCCTTAGATTATGTAATCATATTACTTAATAATACGTAAAGTAGCTTAGGTAATAATAGGGTTATTGAAAGAAGTATTATTTTAGCTGACTAACTAGAAACTAGCTAGCTAGGAGGAAAGGAGGGTTATTTATACTTATCTCAAGCCTTCTAGAGGCTTCTATTACAGAATTACTTACGTAATAGCCTACGCAATACATTAAGTATATGTTTAGCCTATTTAGGCTTACTTATATATTAAAGTTATAGCTTAAACCCTTTTAGGTCAAGCTAGAAAGTATATTAAAGATAAGGCTTCCTAGGACTTTCTAGACCTTTCTATCCACAGCATAGACAGTATTATTAGTACCGCAATATACTCTGCTGTATTATTTAGTATATTATTAAGCATTATTATTTATTATATATTTTATAGGTCTTCTGTATATAGGGGTTTATGAGATATTTATATAATATCTTAAAGTATTCGCTATATCCCGATTATTATAGTTTATAAAACTAAACAATATATATTCTCTATTACGCTTCGAGTTAAATATATCTATCGTATATATATAGTTATATTAGAAATAAAGTAAGTAAGGTATTATATTATAACTCTATTAGTTATCTAAAATACTAAAAGCTTAATAAGTCTACTTAAATTCAATGTAATAACCTTTATATAAATTAGATAACTTTTAAATATAATCTGATATAGTATTAATATTAAAAAAGAAAAATTGGAAAGTATAATTAATAACTCTCTGACCTAGGAGTAATAACCTACTTATATTAGGTTTAGGGATAAGTCTATTTAGAGAGAGACCTAATATTATAACCTATTACAAGTATATATATTGATATAGCTTTATAAGTACTACTACCGCCTAGGAAACCTTTATATATAGGACCATATAGGAATAAAGGGCCTAACTTAGTATAGAAGAATAATAATATAAGTTATATAATAATAAATAACAAAGAATTATATTATATTAAAATAATTTAATAAGAAACCCAAGAAGAAGGATTATTTAGGATTAAAATATTTAAGAATAACCCCTAGTAAAGGAACCTACTTTAGACTTATATATAGGATAAACCTAAGCCTAGCTTAAGAATGGACTTCTATAGCTCCTTAGTAATTAACTTAAATAGCCTTAGCTTATCCTATACTATATATTACCCTTATAAGGATTATAACTAATTACTATAGCCCCTAACCCCTAATCTAACCTAATAATATAGAATATTAAGATAATACTATGATTACGCGTTATCTCTTAGCTTCTATTAGTAGAAACTATACTATTAAATAGCTAACTATAATAATAGGTTTATAGTTATATTTATAATTAAGGCTAGTAATATATATAAACTAACCTCTAAGAGCTTCTTCTATATTAGAGGAGAGTCTAGTATAATAATAATATTTAAGTAGTAGCTATATCCTTAATAGTACTATAACTACTAGTAGAAGACTAGGTATAAGATATAATAGTACATAAACCCCTAGGTATATAGATTATATACTAAGGTAAGCTATTACTATATTATAGTTAGCTCTCTAGTAGTATAGTTTCTACTGATAGAAGCTAAGAAATAATATATAATAATAGTACTATCCTATTAATTTATATTACTGGGTTAACTTAGGGGTTAAAGGCTATAGTAATTAGTTATATTCCTTATAAGGGTAATATATAGTATACGATGGGCTAAGAGTATCCCAGGGATAATTATGAAGTTAATTACTAAAGAGCTATAGAAGTTTATTCTTAATCTAGGCTTAGGTCTGTCTTATATATAAGTCTAAAGTAGGTTTTTTACTAGGGATTATTCCTAATTATTCTAATCCTAAATAATCCTTCTTCTTGGGGCTTTTATTAGATTATTTTAATTTAATATAATTCCTTCTTATCTTATTATTATATACCTTATATTATAGTTCTTTTATACCAAGTAAGGCTTTTTATTCCTATATTATCTTGTATATAAAGATCTTCTAGGCACTAGTAATACCTATAGGGCTAACCTAGTCTATATACTTCTAATAGGTTATAATATTAAGTCTCTCTCTAAGTAATCTTATCTCTAAGACTAATATAAGTAGGTTATTACTCCTAGATTAGGGAGTTATTAATTATACTTCCTAAATTTTCTTTTATAATACTAATACTATATTAAGTTATATTTGAAAGTTGTCTAATTTATATAAAAGCTATTCTACTTGAATTAAGTAGAATTATTAAGCCCTTAGTATTTTAATTAACAATAGGGTTATATAATAAAACCTTACTTACTTTATTTCTAATATAACTATATATATGAAATAGATTAATCTAACTAAACGTAATATAAAGAATATATATTATATAGTTTTATAAACCCTAATAATAGAGATATAGCGAATACCTGTAAGTTCTATAATCCTTATTTTATATATCTTAAGTTAAGTAATTTCTAAAAGTAAATTACTACTTTAAAGAGGAAAGGAAAGTAGAGTATAAAGAGTAGGAAGTAGAAGAGGCTTTAGAAGCTCTATACGTATAGTTAGCTATAGGCTTAGGTTATGTATTATACTTTTATAAATAAAAGAGGGTTTTATAAGATTATAATTATAATTTAACTTATGAAGAGGTATAGTTATTAGAAGAGTAAGAAGCTAAAGAGTATATATTAGAAGCGTAAGAGTTATAAATTACTTATAACTTATTTTCTTAAGGGGCTTCTAACAAGTTAAATTAATCTTTATTTAATACTAGGTTTAGTCTAGATCTTTCTAATAGTAGTTTTTCTTTATCTCTTAGTTTAAAATCTCTAATTAATAATTCTTCCTAGTCATATAAATAGATTTTTATTTCTAAGTTAATTAGTTTATTATAATTTAATAATACGTTAAGGCTAAATAAGTTAGATGTTGTTTCTATATATTTATAGCGTAGTCCTTACCTATAGGGAACATTATAGCTTTTATTCCTAATATCCTTATAACTTATCTTATATATATTTGAGGTTCATTATAGGTTCTTATATATTATCTTTATATCTATATCCTTTCTATTTAATAAGGTATTATATTTTAATCTTATCTTTAATATAGGTATTAATCCTTTTAACTTTATATTCTAGTTTATTAGACTTTATTATAATAGGTTTATTTATTTATAATCCTTATAATACTAGTTTAACGAGTAAAATATAAAGAACTGTATAGTACTCTATAATATTAGGTAATAAAAGTTTATAGTTAATATTAGAAACCCTCGTATTAATCTTAAATAATCTAAGTGCTTTATAGTTTAATTTATCGCTCAGCTATTTAGTCTTAATATTTTATTATATAAGGTAGATACTATTCCCCTCCTTTAGAGTTAATCCCTTACCTCTTTTCCTATTAGCGTACTTATATCTTTATTTATATATAGATTCGAGGTCCTTAAGAAGTTCTTATTATATTTCCGAAATCTTATTCATTTCTATTATAACTTTAAGTCTTACTATGCCCTATTATAGTTCTCTATACGTAGTCAGGTTAAGTCTATAATTAAAGTAAAATAGTAATTCTTTTATACGTTCTCTTATTATACTATTATAAGCATATTAAGCTATTAAGAATAATAATACCTAATTACTTTAGTTCTAGTTAATATAATAATTTATTCAGGTTTCTAAAGTCTAGTTAATTTATTTAATTTATCTAGTAGTTTATAAATAGAAAGTAGTAAAGAGTTTATAATTAGATCGAAGCTATAGAATTAGAAGTCTCTAAAACTTTAAAATAATAACCTATCTCTATCTAATATAATTTGTATTAGTATTCTAGATTAATTAATAATAGTTTTAAGAAATATATAATTAAGGTCTTTAGAAGTACTGGATTCTATATAGGGGATAAAGTAGGTATACTTTATAAGTTAGTTTATAATTACTAAAATACTATTATACTTAGTATTAGTTATTTATTCTCTTAACCTAAGTAATTTAGTTATAACGTCGAGTAAGATTAATTACTATACTACTTTAGGGATAAGTAATAGTTAAATCTTATTATAAGGTTAATATTAACTAGTTTGCTTTTAGTATAGATTTTATAATCTTTAATAGTATTTATTACTTCTTATCTTATAGTAGTCTTCTTATAATATTATCAAATACGTTTGTATATCTTAATGACGCCTTAGTATTTATATATAAGTACTAAGTATACCCTCCTAATAGATTTAAGGGGTATTTATCTAGTCTTGCTCATACTAACCTTCCTAGCTATTAGTAGAAGCTTTATAGCTAGTATAAGGTTTCTATTCTTATTTTACTTTAGAATAACCTAAGTTTCCTTAGGTACTAGGATATTATAGTCTAGTTATTAGCTAAGAGTATTAGCTCTACTATTTTTATTTCCTTTTTTATAGATAAGTTTAATGTTAAACTTAGATAGAAATTCTAACTATCTTACTTATTATTTATTAAGTATTCTTAAAGTAATAAAGTATAAAATGGAAGAATAGGTATATAGGTAGCAAAAGGGACGCTTAAGCAGCCTAAATAGTAAAGACTTATAGGCTGAGTGATATTGTGATGAAAGCTGATGAATATAAGCACAAGGGAACATTTTCGCTAGAATAGATTAATTAAAAAATCGTTAATATTATTAATATTGTTTCTCAATTATAAATCCTACCCTCATAAAGTGAGGGGAAAGGTATTCTGAAACGTAGCTACTAAACGGCTAATTATTAGGCTTATTTAGCAGAATCGTGCTCGGATCACTAGGTGGTCCGTGCACTATTTTTCTATATGTATAGCTATAAGTATAAGGACTATATATATATATAAAGTTATTAATATTATTAGAATTTATATAGATTTTCAAATATTTATTCCATGAAGGAAATATTGTTATGATTATGTTTTTATGTTCTATAGTTATTTTTATGTTACTAAAGAGATATTATATAGATATATAACTATATATATTATGGTTATTTATTAAAGTTTATTTAATCTTTATAAGGTTATAATAGAAATATTAATATATACCTTCGATATTCTTACATAAAAGATTCTTATAATCTATATATACCTCAACTAATTCCTCTGGCTACTGCGTAGTGATTTTACCTGCTTAAGTGCAATAGACCTTCTAACTCCGCGCCTCCTGACAATACACACGGTTAAGGAGTTATCTCTCGTGTGGTGACGTTCGCAGCACCTTGCTAGAATGTCGACCTTTTGAGTTAAGGAGTTATCTCGTATAGTGGCTTTCACCTTGCTAGAAGGTTTAGCGAGGGCGTTTCTAGGCCATGAGAGCCTTAGCAGCCCGTTTAGCTCTGATATAATTAGCCCTAGTATAGCGCGTATCTAACTTTATATAGTATTATTTAGAGGGTTTACTTCTAAGTAGGAATATATAGGGATCTTATATTATTTTCCTTAACTAATAGAGGCTATAGGTTAAAATACCTTTATAGTATTTCACGAATCATACCTACGAACTAGGTGAATTTATTATAGTCTTTTTATAAAGGGGCTGCGGCATAATTCCGAACTTAATATACCTTAACTAAGTACTTAGTTCCTAATAGTTATAATATCTATCATTTAAAAGCTTTAATAATTACTATAAGGTCTTTATTATAGATCTAGTAGTTAAGTTCTAGTTTACTAAACCTTTTTAATATAACGGTAATTAGTTATAATTAGTTCTTATTATTAGATTACGCAAGTTATATACTTATAATAAAGTCTAAGGTACTAGTTTCAAGTTCAAATAGTTCATTAGTCCCTCGGTTTAAGAGTATAATATCTTCTTTTACCAATTACCTTATATTATTAAAGTCTTATTAGTATTCCTTAGTTTATTAGAATATATTAATTTTTTAATAAGGTCCTAGAGTCTTCTAGTAACCTTTATATAGTTCTTAATAAATCATTAATAGAAGTTTATAAATCCTAAAAAGGATTATATATTGTTAATATAAGTAGGTATAAGCTAATTATAGATAGGCTTTACTTTATCTTTTAATATCTTAATAATTTGTAGTATAGTAATAAATCCTAGGGATTTAACTTCTTATTTGTAAAATTTGCTTTTAGCTAGCTTAACTAAGAGGTCTACCTCTTATAGTTATTATAGTACTTTATATATATATTTCCTATATTCTTCTAGGTTCTTAGAGAAAATAAGAATATTAAGATATATTATAATAAACTTATTAAACTATAATCATAATATCTTATTAATTATAATCTAAAAGGTTACTAGTATATTTATAAGTCTAAAAGGTATTATAAGCATTTTAAAATATCTATATTATATTCTAAAGACCATTTTCTATTCTTTATAGTCCTTAATATAAGTAAGGTCACAAGCCCTTAAAATATTAAGGGCTATAAACTAGTTTATATTATATAAGAAGCTGTATAACGTAGAAGTAAGTCATAATAAGTAATAGTTCTTAATAGTAATATTATTAAGTACTTAATAGTTAATATATAGTTATTCTCTTCTATTCCTGTTTAGTATAAAGAGTATTAAATACCTTATAAGTAATTTTTAAGGTCTCATAAATCCTTTCTTTAAATTCTTATTAAGGTAAGTATTAAATATGTCTATTTCTTTCTAACTAAGTCTATGAATTCTCTTAAATATTAGTTCTTTCCTTAGTTTTAGCTTAATCTTCTAGTTATAACTATTCTAGTTTAGTAAGTTTATATTTAGTCCTTTAGTAAATAACCTCTTATATTACTAGTATTCTACTTAAATAAATTATATTTAATCTTCCTTATTAATACTTATCATTACTAATGTCCTAATACTTATATCTTTAATGCTTAGGTATCTAGGGTTTTATATTACTTTAAGAGTTTTTTATAGCTTATTTAAGATACCTCTCATAAGTTATTACTGAGTAATTAAATTCTCTACTTATTGGAGGTAGCTAGTTCTCTAATCTATCTGTAGTTATACTTCTATAATTATAGAATTCCTAGGATAATATTATAATTATTTATTATATTTGTAATATTAAGGTAGAGTTACTCTTAATAGCTATAATAACTTAAAAGGGGTTAAATTATCTCCAAATTAATAAAGTCTCTATTATATTATACTTTATCTCCTTTAATATTTTATAAGTAAGATTCCTTTTCTAAAGTCATCTTTCTCTATTTAATCTATTATTAATTTGTTATACTAGTTAATAATAGACTAGCTTATATATTTATTATTTACTATTACTAGTATAGGTTCTCTATTAATTATAATAATTAAGAGATATTCATAATCTATTTATAATATATTAGTACTATATAGGGATCCTATTACATTTATATATTATTATTCTATTTTAATAAGTAAGTCTAGGTTTCTAGTTACCTATCCTCTAGGATTATTTAAATTATCTTACCTTTTATATATACCTTAATAAAGCTATTCTTTTAAATTCTTAGTTTCAATAGGCTAGGCCTTTTGTAGGAGTTATAATACCTTACCTTTATATATTAAATATACCTTATATTAGTCTTATTGGTAATCGTCTCATAATATCTTTATATTATTTAAGTATCTTATAAAGTAGTTATTACTAGGTATAAAGGTAGTAATTCCTTTCTTATTTTAGTAGTATACGTACTAATAGGGGAATTAAGAAACTTAGTAATTATATGAAATAGAGTTAATATTCTACTTATAGGGGTAATACTTATAATTAGACTTCTCTCCTAAGTATTCTCTATACTAATAATAGGAGTAATATACTTAAAATACTTATATATATTTATAATATATTAGAAATAGGTATTTAGTATTACTATTATTTAAGATTAATTCTTTTACTTCTTTTCTCTATTCTAGGGTTACGTTATAGAGGTATACCTTCTAATTATTACTAAAGGGTATAACTTCTTATAATTAGAGTCTTAGGTTTATTTCTTTATTATTAATTCCTCTTTAGACCCAGTAATATTATCTTTAGATTAAGGTTTATACAAAGTTATTATCTAAGTATATTAGTAAGTAATATTATAAGGTTTATTCAAATTATAAGGGGTCTTAGGCACTTATCCTTATATCTATTTATTGATTTATTATCTTATATAAAGGTGGAGGTTTTCTCTAGAATCCTCTTCTTCCTTATTAGATTCCTTACTAACTTATTCTCTAAGTTCTTAGTTAGTTTATTAGATATATTTAGGCTTATTCTAACTATAGATTTGTGTTTCTAAGTATACCTCTTTAGCTCTAATTTACTACTTCTATATAGAATTATAGGGATTAGTCTTAATATATTATTTATAAAGCTATAGAGCATTCATAAGTTATTTAATATAGATTAAGGTATTATATAGTATTATCTAATTATTTAAGATCTTATAGACCTATAATATCCTATTAAGCTATTTAGTAGCTTTATATTTAAGCTTAGTATTATTATAATATCTTATTATAATAGGTTTTATTAGTATAGGTTTTATTATTCCTATAGTATTCTACTCTAAGTAATAAGAGTTCTTTAAATACTATCCTATCTATTCCTTAGAGTCTAACTAGATTCTATAGTTATGATTATAATATGTAATCTAGCTAAGTTATAGATATGGAGTATACTTAGTTATTATATTAATTTATTATATTTATTCTAGAATAAGTATAAACTATCTCTTCTTAAGCTATAAGTAGTTATATATAATATATCTAGTTTAATTATAATTAAAATACTTGAAGTTCTTCTTAATATCTTTAGTAGCTCTACTAAAATCTATAGGTCTATTATAATATCTATAAGTAATAGTATACTAAGCTACCTCAGGGCCATGCTATAAGTAGTTTATTCGCTAGTTATTACTATTCTAATACTAGTTATATAATTACTACTAAAGCTTTTATCCTTAGTCAGGAATAGGTTATTATTCTCCTTTTCCATTATATTATGTATATAACGTGGTTTATTAGTTAGCTGCTTATATTAGTTAGCCGTGCACGTTTTCCTATATCTATAATAATGTCTAGTATTTCTTAACTATAACGTAGTAAATCTATTATTAGTTATTACTATTAGAATCTCCTAATAAATTAATATCGTTAGAATAGGTTTATATATTATAACTAGTCTCGCTATATATATTATAATATCTCTAAGCTAGCTACGCTCTCTTTAATAGACCCCCCTCCTTATCCTCCTAAGGCACTAGATATATATATTTTTATTTCTCTTTTAGTAAACATTTAGAATCCTCTATACTAAGTACACCTCTAAGCTAGACCTATATCCTTTTAACCCTCTAGTATTTTATAAGATTTATACTTACATCATTAGGTATATATAGCTAATTAGTTAACAGAGTAAGTAAATATATTATTACTTATATGCCCTTTAATAATTACTTAACTATAATAATGATTAGTCTTAGTAAGCTTTCTTAATAAGTAGAGATTTAATCTTTAATAAAGTTAGACTATAAGATAGTTTATTATAAGTTAGAGGGTACTTATAACTACTAAGGTAGTAGTTTGAACTATTGGCTATAGGAGGTATAAGTATCTATAAATATATATTATTCTTCTAGATAATATAGTCTAGATTCTATAATAAGATTCTAGCGCCTAGGAATATAGATTTAATATTTTCCGTATTAAAAACCTTATTATAGGCCTAGTAGAAGGCAATAAAGGACTCGGACTTAGTAATATAGTTTATAGAGGCTTAGATAAAGAGGTTAATTTTATTACTTTATATATATTTTAGAGGCGAATAAAGAGTAGTATATAATAGCCAGAGTAGATATAATAAATATATTGGTATACTACCTATTATAATACTATTGTACTTATAGTAATTATTAAACTTAGCTAATAATTAGCTATTATAGCTATTAATAATAAGTATCTAGTAGATACTCTTAGTTCGGTTCTTAGTATATTTATTAAAGTATTTAATCTAGTTAAGACCTATCTAATTATCTTTTTACGTATTAGTAATAGGCTTAACAACTTAGTTACTTAGAAAACCTAATTCTATAGTCTAACTAGTAAGGTAATATATACCCTTAATAATTATTGATAGAGGGATATACTACTTACCCAAATTAATATATTTAATACCTATAGCTTATTTATAGTTACTAGCCTAGATAGACGCTACTCTGCTATATTGATTAGCGCGTATTATTACTATTAATATAGTAATTAGACCTATTATAAAGCTAGTTTTATTAAAATTATAAAGATCCTTCTCTTATATTCTATATCTAGTTATTATATCATATAATAATATAAACCACTTTAAAATAACCTTAGGGTCCTCTTAGAGAGCCCTTTAGGAATCGTATAGATAATTAAACCTAGGTTTTAGAGTAGAATATAAGTCCATAAACAGCTTAGCTTATTGTTTATTAATAGGCTTGCTATTATATACTTATAGTAGGAGATTAGCTATATCTTTTATACTAGCGAGGTATAAAGGAAATCCTCTAGTATCCTATTTAATAATATATTAGAGAAGTACTTTCTCCTTAATTAGATTAAGTTTATATTATTAAGGTTAACTAAGCTCGCATCGAGGTTAGTTATTTATTGTATTAGATAAAGAGCATTTAGGGGTACCATAGGTCTTTGTTATACACTATATACCTAGCTTTTAGCCTATAGTATATATCGATCCGATCGCCTTAATAGTAAGAAGGAGTTTATCTTATTATAAGCAAATTAGTATTATGGTTATAGAGTAATTATGCGGTAAGTCTAGAAGTAGTTAATAACTAAGCCGGTCTAGGAGAAGGTGCGCAGCTAACTAATATACGCAGCTACCTAATAAACCACGTTAATTAGTTATTAATCTTAATTATAAGTTCTATATATTAAAAAACGCTATTAGATTTATTAATATTATTAATTCTATTTTTAATTTATTCTTAAGATTAACATAAAATATAAACACCTTACCTCTATTAGGTAAGTTAAGTTATATATAGATATATTAAAATCCTATAGTATACCTCTTAGCTAATTTAGTCTATCTAAGGCGAAGTAAGTCTTACTTTACTTCTTATCTTTTATTTAAATCCTAGAATAAGGATTTTAAAATATATTTCAATCCTAAGAAGTTATTAATAATATTTTGTTTTTCTATAGAGTATTTATCTTAATTCTCCTTATCTTAGTACTTTTTAAGGAAAGGCTTAGTACTTTTTAAGGAAAGGCTTAAATTATTAAAAAGCTTATTCTTTAAGAAGAATTAAAGGATATCTAACTCTCTTAACTTTATTATTAAAGCTATTATAATAGAAATCCTAATAGTTCCTAATTTAGATTAGGAATTTCTTAAGCTATCTTAAGATATTATTAAATAAAGTAAATAGGTTAAGTTTAAAATTCTTATATCTATTAGTAATAATAAGATAGATTCTAGCTTTATTCTACAGTATTTAGTTCTAATACTTAAGATTAATAAACTAAGCTAAGGAAGTCTAAAAAGCTTATTAAAGTTCCTTAATCTAAATTAATATTATTATTAAATATGGATTATAATTTTTTAAAGTCTTAATTAGTTTTCTAAAGCGATTTATAAGTATTATCCTTATTATTAGACTAATTGTCTCCTATTCTAATATCTTTAAGTTCTTAAGTTATATTCCTAGTAAGCTATTATCCTAGGCTAGAAAATAAACTAAGTATAGGGTTAGTAATTAAAATATAAGACTATATATTATTATAATATTATTACTTGATATTATAAATTGAGTTATCAAATAGGAGTAATTAAAATATCATATTTAGCCATTTAATAATATAGTTTCTGCTAATAGAAGCTAAGGGATAATATATAATAATAATATTATTTTACTAGTTTATATTACTCAGTTATATTAGAGGTTAAAAGCTATAATAATTAGTTATAATCCTTATAAGGGTAATATATAATATAGGATAAGCTAAAAATATCCTAGGGATAATTATAACGTTAATCACTAAAGAGCTATAAAAGTCTATTCTTAAGCTAGGCTTAAGTTTATCCTATACATAAGTCTAAAGTAAGTTCCTTTACTAGGGATTATTTCTAATTATTTTAATCCTAAATAATCCTTCTTCTTAAGGTTCTTATTAAATTATTTTAATCTAATATAAATCCTTCTTGTTTTATTATTATATAACTTATATTATAGTTCTTTTATACTAAGTAAAGCCCTTTATTCCCGTGTTATTTAATATATAAAGGTCTGCTAGGCGCTAATAGTCCCTATAGGGCTACTCTAGTATATGTGCTTCTAACGGGTCGTAATATACTACTCTATATACCGTGAGATAATTATAATATATATACCTTATAGCGGACTACACGAGTTATTTGGTAAGAGCTATCCGAAGCTATATCTATATTCCCATAAGTAGGATAGTCTAGATCCTTTAGCTTAACATAAGGAAATAGGATATAGTATATAAGAGTTTAATAAATAATAAGGCGTTACGTGACGTTATAGCTATAGCGGTGTAGGAACCGTGAGTACGGAGGATAGAAGGTAAGGTTATCATAGTCCCGATAGGATATAGTAAGTAGATAAGGATAGTGCTAATAGAGTAGGGAGAAGAAGGGAGGTAGTGGATTAGGAGTTTATTATGAGTAAGTAAAGAAGTAGAGGCGGAATAGGTACTAATAGTATCCTTGAATATTATAGCAGCTACTGTCCAGCTTCTAGATTAAAGGCTGCTAGTAGCGTTAGTATACGTGCTAGTAAAGAAGCTAGAGATACTATAGCAGGCGTGCGACCTACTAAAGTAAGCTATTATAAATATCCGAGTAATAATAGATAAAAGGGTAGACATAGTTCTAGTAGGAGACACTAAAACTAAGACTCTTAATAAGTTAAATAAAAGAATACCTAAAGCAGGATTCGAACCTATAATCTTATACTAGCTAAGACCTAGCTAAATTCTAGTTTAAAACTAGCTTTAAGATAGTAAACCTAGCTAAAACTAGCTTTGGGCTAGTAAAGCTAGCCTATATACTAAAGGTCTAAGCTAGAGGATTAGCCTAAAGGTTAATAATTAGCCTAGAAGCTAACAGACTAGCTATATACTAGAAAAAGGGTTCTTAAGAACTAATAGGCTCCAGAGACTATTAATAAAACCTTCCTCCTATATCAATTAGCATATCTATAATATGATCTCTATAGCTCCTTAGTTTACCTTTACTTTAATCCATTCTAGCAAACCGTTAATTACCCTCTATTATAAGGGATCTTTTAAAATAAATATATATCTTAACTTCCTTACTCTTACTAGCTATAAGCCTAGTCCTAGCTAATTAGAAGAGTCTATAAGAACCCTAACTAAATAACGAATTCAATCAAAGCCTCCTTTTACTAATATACCCTTATTGAAGCATCCTTTTACTAATATACCATATAATACCTTCGATTTTAACCCTATACTTAATATGACCTCTCTCTAAGCTAAATTCCTCTTATTCAATTAACTCCTTAATTAAGAGAAAGCTAATATACTATACTACTTACTGAACTACTTCCTTCTTATAAGGCTCTACTTTTCAATTAAGAAGACTAGTTCTTCTATATCTAAAGAGGTTACCTATTGATTCCAAAACCGATTTAATAACTATATAACTTTAATTACTTTAGAGTCTCCTTCTAAACTAATATATACTCCTATAGTCTCTTCAAGACCTAGGACTCCTTTATAGTAGATCTATAGACTACTATGATATACTATACTATAAAGGATATATTCTTTTAAGTAAATATAGACAAATATTGTTGGAAGCCCAGTCGGCGGTTCATCGCCGACCCGACCGGCGCCACGTCGGGCCGTTCGGATCCACCTATTGCGCCGATTCAACCAATAGGAGGGCCAGGACCCCACATATAAGGACTGCCTATATAGCCGTCGTAACTACTAAACCTACGATAGTTAGATATCACGAATAACTATAGTATTATAGAAGAACCTTATCTTTCTAGTATTATTACCTACGTAGGATAGTTATTCCGATACTAATTAGTAGTTAACTTAACTATTGCAACTACTTAAGTTACTATAGATCAGCAAGGTTTATTACTACCTATAGTAGAAGAGATATCTCCGCTATTAATATCACCGCTACTAGCAGAGGGATTGAAACGACTATTACGGGCTACTACGATAACTATTTAATAATATCCAGGCTGCTTTACGCCTATATATAATAACCGGTTGAGTAAACAACTATAGCAATAATATCCAGGCTGCTTTGCGCTTATATATAACAACCTCAATGCGAAAAGCTATAATATTACAAAAAATAACGCATACTATACCCCCCCCCCCACCCCCTCTACTCTATTTATAATAGCTACTCTAACTGCTAAGCTAGGTAGCAACCCACCTCCTCCTCCTCCTACTACCTATAATAGATCTATCTAAGGATCTATCTATAGCGATATCCCTATCCCTACCTAGCTTAAGGGTATTATCTAGCCCGATCTATAGGGTAAGGTCTTTGAGATCGATAAGGAAAGCAATAATATTCCTAATATATCTGTTAAATAGGTAAATATATAAATAGGCTATTAACCTAAGGTCTATAAGATCGATAAGAATACTAGCTAAGCCTTCTAGCGCGAGTTCTTATATAACTTTATTAGCTAGATTGCTAAACTATTTAGCAAAACTAACTAGAAGCTTAGGAAGGCCCTTAAAAACTATATTATTAGCTATAGAGTATAGGTTAACCTAGCGGCTAGAATAATCTCTATTAGGCTTATTAAGGCTATAACTAGGCCTAAGTTCTACTACTAGAGCTAAGCCTAGTTAGACGCCTATATAGACGACTTCCCACGATACCTCGCTAATGACCTAACGTTTATTTGCGAGATATTAGTACTAATTATGCTTATATACCTGCCCTATCTCACGAGACCTAATGAGAACCTCGCCTAAGCTAGTAATATCCACGACTTCCGCGCTAGACTAAAAACCCTATAGCTATAGGCCCCTCCTACGATAGCGCTAGTAAAAACCACGCCTACTAGTAGAGATAGCACAGTTGATAATAACTAGGATATAGGCTATAATAGCCTCCTAGCTATACTAAAGCAGTTAATAGATCTAGCTAAGCTTTATGCTAATAATATGAAATATAGTAGCGCTAAATACGACGTCTTAGAGGCAAAATTAACTATCTTTCGGGATATCTATAAGAAGGTCGGGATCTAATAATCACAAGCAGCTAGCGCCCTCCCCCTTATATTAAAAAGCCGAGCTTGCGATTACTATTTTAACTAACTTAATAGCGCCTAGTTAAGCCTCCTAGCTATAGTTAAAAAACTCTATAACTACTTCAAATCCTATAATACCCGCTAGGCCTACCTAATGGAGTAGCACCAGGCTATATTAACCTAGGTTATTTATAATAACCCCTCTAAAACGAGGATAGAGTGCTTAGAGATCCTCGTTAACCACGTGACTAAGGTCTAACGAGCCTTATTACTAGCCTACTATTCCAATCTCATCCTATAGGACTATATTATTAACGCCTGCTAAGGGGTTAAAGAGTGCTATTTTTACCTCTTTAACCCCGCTAAGTTAATAGAAGGAGTCCTTAGCTAGTTATATTTAGCTATTTTAATAATAACCCAGCCTATAGTATAATATATCGCTAAAAACAACGATAGGACTAGGGTCTATTGGACCGACTATACCTACTATAGTAATAGTCGAAAGAATCGTTTTAGGCCCCGTACGGTTAGCAATAGCCTTAATAATACAGCAAGAGCTAAAAAGTGCTATATTTGCAGCAAACCCGGCTATTAGTCGACGAAACATACTAATAACGATCGCTATAAAGCCTATAGTAAGTTTAAGAATAGCCAATACGTCCAAAATAACGCTAACCCTGCCGAATATTACTAGTTTTTAGCGTGGTATGAGGGTATTGAAGACCTCGCGGCTACTGCAGCCGACTCCTCCGTTATTAATAACCCTATTACCCTCTTTTACTAGTCGTTATCTATTAATAACAATAGCAACGAGGTTAATAGCACTAACGACGAGGCCTTCCTCACTACTACCTGTTTTAGCTAACCTACTGCGGTTAATAGTAGTAATATAATAACCCGCTTAGCCGACTAGTTAACCCTCTATACGATTAACCATATTAAACCCTCTTATAACGCATTAGTTAATAAAAATAATAATCCCATTGCGATATATATTACTAACCGTTATTTATCAACTATATTCAGAGGGATTATCCCTAACTCCAGCATAGCCCGATATTTAACTAGGGGTCACCCGCAGTTCCTAGCCCTATAAAAGAGGGTTAACTGCTAACTTAACCCCTCTATAGCCGGGGCAGCCTCGATCCGCTTTAGCAGCGCTAACCCTATCGAATCCCTCGGAATAATAGTTATTATAACTCCCTTTAGCGATATAACCTTCCACGTGATACTAACGAACACCCCCTTCTTATTATCCTTTTATAATATAGACCGACTTAGCATAAGATTCGATAATATCACTAACTAACTCGTTCGTAACGACCTCACAACCCTAGTTATATAACTATAGGGCTACCTATAGTTTATAACTAACCCGGAAGAAGCTATCGTAAGTTATAACCTCACTAATATCGAATTACGCTATATCTACCGTCGTTTTAGCTACCTATCTATCTAATAACTCCATAAAGTCCTCTAGCGCGCTAGCTACCTTATTAATATCGATATTATTAATAAGTTAATAAAGTTTTGCTATTACTACTAACTCCATAGCAGCAGCCCCTATTAGTTTAAGTTTATAATAAAAGACGACTGCAATTTCAACTACGAGGTCGTTACTAACGTTATATATCTCGATAGCAACCGCCCTGCCCTCTATATTATTAATATAGCTACTGCGTTTAATACGGCACGCTTTATAAAGGATATATCTGCTAAAACTATATAGCAGACCCTTTAGCTCTGCTAGATTAATATATACCAGGGCCTACCTAATTAGATAGTTACTAATACTAGCACCTCCTTTCAATCTGCTGAATTTCGCTAATCTGTGCGAAAGATAGCGATCTCTATAAAAGAGGTCTTAGTTAAGGCTTATAATAGCATTAGGAAGGTTAAACGATATTATAAGCTATTACGCTGGGCTTATGAGATTATCCAGGCAGAAGATCCCTCTACTAACCCCGATATCGCCCTCTAAATAGCTATAAAAGCTATGAATAACGTTACTAGGCCTAACGGCCTAGTACTAACCCTGCTAGTATTCGGAGCCTACCCGCACCTAACGGACGATTTAGCGCCCTCGCTATTAATTATATAATATACCTAAGCTATATAGAAGGCTACTAATAAGATCCGCTAACTCTATGCTAGTTATTAGATTAACGAGGCTATTATAGCCCGAAATAGCCCTATAACCGAGCCTATATTAAGCCTATCTCTCTAGTTAGAGGTTAGAGTATAGCGTGAAAAAGATAGCTAGAAGGGCCCTTACTAGCTTATCTCTAATAATAGCTACGAATATGTAGTTTAACTACCTAACGGGCTGAAATCCTTCTAGTTAATTATTATTAAACCTTACTACTAGTCAACTAACCTGCTAATAAAACCTAATAGTAATAATAATAAGATCGCAAACCCCTATAGGGTAACTAAGGGAGTCTATAATATAATTATTATTACTAATAACGAAGCTCCCACCCTACTATAGCGCTAAGGCTAGCCCCGCTATAACCCGGCGCTAGGTCTAACTTTAACTATACTCCTCGCTAAAACGGATATCACCGCTGCTAATAAGGCCTTCCTATCCGCTAAAGAGCAATCTGACTATAACCTCGCTATTAAGTTATATAATAATAGCGTGATTATAACCCCTAGAGAGCCTTTTGAGCAGTCGACCTAGTAAGAGATCGAATCCCTTATTAAACGAGGCGTATTTAACTTCGTTAGGTATAACCCTGCCTGCTATAGCAGGATCCGGATTTTCCGCTCTTATATTATTAACGAGGTTAAGGGTAAGATAACCTAGTCCTATAAGAAGTTAAGACTCGTTATTTAGGGCTATGCTAATAATAATAAAGAGGCTATTTTAACCTAAGCCCTTATAATCTAAAGAGCTAGTTAATAGCTAATCCTCGTAATCGCCCTATTATTATTAGCTAATAGCAAAACCCTTTAGATCTACGATATTACCTAAGCTTATATCTAATCTGCTACCTATCTCGCTCGCCCTATCCTCGCTAAAATCCCCGCCTAAATATAGTATAAATACCCTAATAATATTATTATAGAGGTCGTGAAACCCCTCTATAGCATCGCTAAGGCTAGCACCTATTAGTAGGCTATATATAGCTACTACTATAAAGAGAGGCTTGAGATAGAGACTTCGTCGTTTAACCCCTGCTTACTTATATTAATAAAAAATAACCTATCTTTCGCTATTATAGGTATGCAAACTAATAATATATTAGGCCTATTAAACGACGCGTTTTCTGCCCTTAAGGAGGCTGAATTAACTAAAGCTGGCTTTTTAGCTAAACCTAAGCAGATCCTCGCTATTAATAACCCCCTCGTATTCAATAGCGGGATCGTGACGATCGATAATAGCAATACCCTCACCCTTCGCTAAAAGGACCAAGGGCTTAAGTTATACCCTATCGACCCCTCCGCTAACGAAGCTATCTAAAAGCAGTAATATATTAAATAACGCACCCGTAGCGCATATATCGCATTAATTTGCTAACCCGAGGCCTGTTTTAACCTATCTATCGCTATATAATAGCAAAACCCTATAGTTAACGATATTAGAATCCTCAACTAGCGAATACTCTAGTAGTTGCAATCCCTTAATAGAGGCCTCAGTTTTATCCCGCTTAACCTCGCTACTGCGAAACTATTTGTTTTTATCGATAGATCTTTTGCTAATAACGACGACCTATTATTATAACTAGGTTTTATTATTATACTAGCTAATAAGACTAATAATAATAAGGCTATTAATACGTTCGAAATTAATAGTAACGTTATCTACTATAGCTCGATGAAGTCAAAACGCATTACCCATAGCATACTAGCCTCGGAAATCTATAGCATAGTCGCTAGCGTTAATATAGCCTATGCGATTATAATAACCCTCTAAAAGGTCTCTAATCGACTAGACCTACTATTAATATCAACTATTATTTATACCGACTCGTATTCGCTATACGAGTGCCTCGTTAAGCTAGGTATAACAAAAGAAAAGCGCCTTATAATCGATATAATAGCGCTATAGTAGTTATACGAGCGCTGCGAGATCGCAGAGATCCGCTAGATCTATAGTAATAATAACCCAGCCGACAGACTTATGAAGTTAACGCCGAATAAAGCCCTCCAATAGCTTATTAATAATAACAAGGCGATAATACAGATAGAGGGGTAGGTTATTTAATAGTAGCCGGGGATATATAGCATATCAGGGGATAACGATAAAACGTATGAAAACTGCGGTTATTAGGCTATTTAGGCCCCTTTTGTAAGTAGTACTATTTAGTAGTTATCTCGATGAATATAGGCTATTATAGGGTAGGTACTAGTAGTAATAAAAGACTGCTAGTATTAGAAGCCTAGTCGGCAGTTTATTGCCGACCCGACTAGCGCTACGTCGGGCCGTTCGGATCCACCTATTGCGCTGATTCAACTAATAGGAGGGCTAGGACCATATATATAAGGACTGCCCATATAGCTATTATAACTACTAAACCTACGATAGTTAGATATCACGAATAACTATAGTATTACGGAAGAACCCTATCTTTCTGGTACTATTACCTGCGCAGGATAGTTATTCCGACAAATATATTTCCTATCTTTCTAGTAGTCTTAACTATTAAGTATAGGCAACTCGATTTAGGGCTCTAACTATTAGTAAAGATATTAAAACTAGTTTAGAGGTAGCTCTTACTACCCCTTAATAGAGGGCTATAGACTGTAAAGTCTTATCTTTAATAAAGCTTCTATATAAAGACTCTCCTCTTAGAGTAAGAAAAGACTCTAAAATAAGCCATATAGCTTAGAATAAGCTTAAAGATCTATATAAACCTAATCTATTTTAATAAAGTAAAAGGACTTAGAGATAGTCTAGCTTTAAAGACTTTAGCTTTATTTAAATAAGTTATAATAGCTTGGGTTTTAAATAGCTTAGATAATAGTTATAAAGGTTTTATAACTAATATTTCCTAATCTCTTAGAAAGGATTCTAAATCATTTACTATAGAGTCTCTATTTGCTGATCTAATTAATAATGCTAAGAGAAGATCTACTACTACGGTTTTATATACTAGAAAATATAAAGATAAAAGGTCTAAGAAACTATAGAAGATAACTAAAGGGTTATACTATACCTATTATAACTTGATAAACTATAAGGTTAAAAACTATGTTCTTATATCCTAATAAGGCTCTAATTAATGAGAAGGCTAAGGATAGAGTTACTAGGTCTATGCCTAATAAGAATAAAAAGAACCTTAATATAGCTTAAAAGGCTCTAATAGCTAAAAGGGCTTATATAGAGACCTCTGAATCTAAATCTGAAAATATAGAAGTAAATAATTCTCTATTAGATTCTATGAATATAGATAATCCTATTATAGATAGTTAAGAAGAAGAGGATAGTATAGAGTGGAAAACGTAGGTTTAACCTGAATTTATAATAATAATAACTCTAATACTAATATCCCCCTACGTTATATAATTAAACATGCTATAGAAAATACTATGTATATAAATAATACTAATACATCTTGTTTCTTTCTAGATACTAGAGCAATAGTATATATTATAATAGATAAAGGTCTCTTTATTAATACTAATACTACTAGTACTAATACTAAGGTTAAGTAGGGAGAAGCTAAAGATTTAAATATCTCTGTAAAAGGAGATATTACCATAAAGTTCCCTTTATTAGAAAAAGTCTTAATATTAAAAGACTATTACTATATACTATAGCTAGGCATTAATCTACTTAATTAAATACAACTAAGAAAATACAAAATTGACTCTATATTATATAAGGATAGTATTATACCATTTAGTCTGAAATATGATAAGACCCTTTATAAGGGGGTAACAAAGTCTAAGTTATTTACTATACCTTTAAAGACCTTTACTCTAGATAAACTAGAGTCTATATAAAGTAGTTGAATAGTAACTACTATATAGATAAATAATTATAAATATAGAAAGATCTATAATACTAGTAATAGTAATAATCAGAATACTAATCTTTATACTATTTAGCATAAGAGATTAGGATATATAAGTCATAAGTCTCTATAATCTCTATTAGAGAGTACTATAAATACTATAAGCCCTAAGAACTATTCTACGTATAAATTAGATAGTTATAATGTTTATAATAATGCTAAGCTTACTACTAAAGCTAATAAAAAGTCTAATAATTATGATGAGGACTATATACTATATAGAAAGGTGGTAGTAGACCTTTGTGGACCTATAACCCCTCTAACCTATAATAATCTTCAATAGTTTATTATATTTATAGAGCAGAAGTCTAGATTAGCCTATATAAAACTTCTAAAGACTATGTTAGTAGAAGAGGTTAATACTATAGTATTGTAATACTATAATAAAGTAAAGATTAATAAAGATACTATAAAGGAATTCGATACTGATAGTAGTTGTATATTTAACAATAACCTTATAAACTATACTTATATAATTAAAGGGATTAATTACAATATTGTAAAGGTATCGAGGGGCTAAGAGCCACGGTCAGGTCAAACTAATAGCAGAAGCACCTAAAAGGTAGGATCCGTATTATTATACTACTTTTGCTTGCTTTTTCTAAGATCCTTTATTTCTAGCCTTTAGTAAGTATTCGCTAGGTCTTTGCTATAAGGGTTCTATACCCTAGACCTATAGGCCTCTCTATCCCTTTAGCTTATACTAGCTGAGGCGTCTCCAGCTTCTCTAGTCTAGGTATCTAGTCCCTTATAATTATCCCCCTTCTAATTATAGTAATCCCTATTATAAGATTAGATATTATAGGTTAGCTTTCTATTATTATCCTTCTTAGCTGTCCGGGGTAGGTCCCGGTCCTTCACTTATTGCTATTATTATTTAGCGTAGTAACTATCTGCTAAGTATTTGCTGAAAGATAGTAGGGCCCTTGGAGTTATAGATATAATAGCTAAGCTTATAGTCCTATTCCTTATAGTTCCTCTCCTTTTAGGCCCTTTTATACTCTCTATCCAGGCTATTCTAAAGGGATCCTATTATTTCCTTTTAAAAGAGAGTAGTTATTCTTTTAATAACTTCGTTTTTTATTCTCCTATTATTCGCCCTTTATCTAGTGAGTACTTTCTTATATTATACCCTTATAATAACTTTATTTTTTATCCTATTATCCCCCTTCTAAACGGGCGCGTTACGAGGCTATTAAGTAGGTTAGATAGCAACTATTACTACTAATTTACTACGTCTACCTCCTAGTAGGTAGTACCTGCTATAGTAAGAAATTGCTATTCTTTGCTATCCGAAGTTATATCTGCTTTTGTAATAGTTTAGCAAGGTCTCTTTAGCTATCTATAAAATAATAGCTTTTCCTACCCTAGGGTTAGTTCTTTTCCCTCCTTATTATACTATATTATTTAATAACTACTTTTATATTATCTAAGCCCTTTATCGAGCGTTTATAGACCCTTTTTATCTTTTAATACTTCCTTAAATATTATAAGCACTAAGAGCCTTATTAGCTAACTCCTCGCTAAGTATAGCCCTACTAAGGCTGAACTTAGTAGTAGCAACTATTAGCATAACTAGGCGGGTAGTAGCGAACCCTGCGTTAGCTGCATACTATAGCTCCCTAAGAATACCTAAGTTATCTATAACTATTAATATAATAGTAATTATATATATAAGTTATACCGAGTTCGTAGTATTAAGTAATATAGGGTGAGTTTAGCAATTATTTAAGGAAGGTATAAGCTAACCTTTCCTATTTCTAGATTCCTACTTATCTTATTAGTACTACTTATTTCTATTAGAACTAGGTTAAGCGTTATATTCGCGCGATTACTACTAGCTAGTATTAGTAGCGCGAGGTCTTCTATATCTTCGCAGCTATAGAGCAGGGGTAAGAGCTTCTCTAACGCCTCTATAACTAGTTAGTAAACCCTACTAGTCTTAAGCCTAGTTCTAAGAACTATAAGAACTAACTCCTCGCTATAGGTATTAAGGAGAGTATAGCTTTATATACCTAGGCATATCTATAGGTTTTCCTTAAGATAGGTTTTACTTTATAGTTAGTCTTACCCTTTTATCGATCTAATATATATTTATAAGTAGCTCGCTAGGCTAAGGATAAGGTTTTAGTTAGGGAGATTATAATATAGCTCGATAATACTCTCCATACTTACTTATATAATAAGACTTATATCTTTAAGTAGGCTATTTTTCTTAATAAGCTTACTAATATCCTAATAATATAGCTTTTAAAGAGCAATACCTATATATCTATGCTTCTTTTATAAGAGCTTTTAAAGGTCTAAGGTTCTTATATGCTTCGTGATGCTTACTACTAAGCTCCTATTACTATCTTCGAGGTTATTAATAGTAATCCCGCGCCTCGACCTAATTCTTATAAGAAGGTTAGTAATACCTTAGCAATAACTTAGCAATACTAGGTTTATAATAGCGAGGAGGATAAGTCCTTAGCTATAGAGGATAGCAACTCTAATAATACTATAGAGAGCAATAGTTAGGGTAGTAATAGTAGTGTTACTAGCAATAGCTCTAAGGAGGAGAGCGAGGGTAATAATAACAACGATAAGTAGTAGTGCTAGCGGAACTTCGGCGAAGGTATAGTAGACTTCTATAGTAATATAAGGTTAGATACCTACAGGCTTTGCATTGCTTTTATGGGGGGGGGGAGTCTTCTCTTAGCGTTTTAGCTATTTTATAGTTAATTAACTTTTCTTATTAATCTATACTACTCGTTATCCTACTTATAATACGACTTATGCTACTATTTCTTAAATCTAGCGAGGATTTGCAAAGCGTTTACTAAGTATTCTTTAGGCTCCTAGGTATTATACTCTACTAGCTAGCCTTTTTACTTAACTAAATATAGGGGGCTTATTAGCGCTTCCCTCTATAATATAATATCCTCGACTTCCTATTCCTCAGGGTCTTCTTCAAGGTCTAGGAGCTGCCCCTTAGCAAGCCTTTAGCTAAACTATAGCTTAAGTAGAGCAATAGAGAAGATGTTATATACTCTACTATACTTCTCTAGGAGTTATACTCTATAGGTGTTAGAGCTTATAACTTCTATAACTAGCATAGGAATAAATCTTAGGGCGAGCTTTTGCTAACTCTTTATAAAATAGAAGTTCTTTATTAAGAGTCTTATAACGTTTCTAAGATTATATAATTATGCTTTCCTTCTAGTATTCGCATTCTTAGCTTATACCTTAGTTATATATCGCTAGGTCTTAGCTATTCTTTAGCAAACCTCTATTAGCTTCTTAAGCCTTTTATTAACCCCTTAGGTCCTAATCTTTATATTTATTAAGTAGTAGTTAACTATTCGAGGGTAGTATCCTATAAGGGCTTTAAATAGGGATATATTAATAGTAGCATATTTGCTATTATTATATGAAAATTCAGCTTTAACTAATTATATTGCCTATTAGTTACGCGAGCTTTAGCTAAGCTTTATAAGATATATAGTTAAGGTTTAGTATATTCTTTTAGTATAGCTATCTATCTATAGATACTATATAATAGAGATATGCTCTTCTATATCTTAGGCCTTAGTCTAGTCTCGCTAGAACTAGCTAGTAATTAGTTTATTTTAGTTATTAATAATAACCTCTAGCGTGCTATATTAGTACTCGATCTCTTAATATAAGATCCTTGCTAAACCTGCAGCGTCTAGTTGCTTAATTATCGCTAAGAACTATACTACTTTAGTTATCTAATATATAATTACTAGGCTCTTATTATAGGTAACTCAGTTATCTTAGCGACTTTCTAGCAAGCTAGTCAGGAAGTCTAAAGAAATCTATTAGAATAGGTATGCTAGTAGTTCTAGTATTTATAGTAGCTTATATAGCTTATGCTATAGTATGCGCACCCCTTAGCAGCGCGGGCACTTAGCGATATATCGCTATATATCTTCTATTAAATATAGCTAATAAAACTTTTATAAGATTAGCTTAGCTATCTTATTTACTCCTATATACCCTAATCTAGGCATATTATAAGAGTTCTTTAGGATTTTATAGTAAAAGGATCCCTCTTCTAGGATAATAAGTCTTCTTCTAAACTAAAGGATAGTATTCTTATTAACTTAGTATCCTTAGTATTCCCTAGTATCCTAGCGAACCTTAGCTACAATATCTCTATAGAAGGGGTCTTTAGCCTATAGTCCTCTAACTATCTATTCGAGATCTACGCCTAGTTATAGTATATAAGCTGTTTTATCCTAAATATGCTCCCTTATTATAGTACGTAGGATATACTATTCCGGTATAGTAACCCTAGCTCCCCCTAAGTCCTCTAGCCTATCGCTATTCTCTTATAGAGCAGTTAGCATAGCACTTGCATATGCTTTTATATAGGTAATAGCGCTAATATGCATGCTCGTATATAGTAGCTTATTAATACCTATCGTAGGGTAGTACTAACTTGAGGGTGAGGATCCCTTAACCTTAGAGCTAGCCCTCTAGCAAGGTTCTTATATGCTTCGCTAGATAGCTCGGGTATAAGTTCTTATAATAGCTATAGTTCCTTTAAGCTTAGTAATATACTAGCGAATATTTACTAAAAGCTAGCTAATAAGCCTAAGTTTCTTTCTAAAGGTAGGAAGTATATTATCTACCTTAGTATCTTCTTCTATATAATCAGGGCGTTATAATAGTCTATCTACTAGATTAGTAACCACCGACCTATGCTAGATTTTAAGCTTAAATGCTAATAGGTAGTAAACCTATTGCGCAAGTCTTCTATAAATATCCTATATAAGCGTAGTAAGCACTCCTTTTAGCGCTATATAATCTATAAGTACTACGAATTGCTTAGGGAGTCCTTATAGGTATTACGCCTAGTACTCTAAACTTTCTATAATAGCAAGGAGTTCCTATTACGCTATAGCCTAATACCTCTCTATATCTAAGAGCTTCCTTAACTAGAAGGCTACTAGGTGCTAAACTATGCTATGCTTCTACGAGAGCACGCTAGATATTACCTAAGTAGATATATTAGTCTTAATCCTGGTTTCTAATACTAGGTTATAATATCTTAATATTAGGACTTTAGCAAATACTCTCCGAAGTATCTTAAATATAGTCTATATCTCCCCTATCTAGGCGAAGGCTCCTAACTTCATGCTATTTTAGCTTCCCTTATGCGCGCTATTTATAGGGGCTATAATATAAGAATATCTTATAATAAACTTATAATAAAAGTTATAAAAACTAAGGAATACTTAGATATCTCTAAAAGACTTTAGTACTAGCTATTTAGCAACCGCTCAGACTCCATCCGCGTCTATCCTAATACTATCTTAGGTAATATAGAACCCTAGAAAATCTACTTCTATCTAGTAGAAGTTATACTTCTTTAGTTTTATAAATAGCTTAGCAGCCCTTAGGTAGCATAGGATAGCGTAGAGGTCTTTAGTATACTATTCCCTTATATTTAAGTAGATTAGAATATTATCTATATATATAATATAGTAGGTATCTAAAAGGTTAGTAAGTATTTAGTGAATATACGCCTAAAACGTTGCTAGGGTATTTATAAGCTTAAATAGTATTATAATATACTCGAAGTACCTATATTATATTCTAAATACTATTTTCAACCTATCTACTTTATTAATTATAATTTAGTAGTATACCTCGCTTATATTAATCTTAGAAATGAACTTTGCTCTAGCGAGTCTATCTAGAAACTTGCTAATTAGTAGTAGAGGATAACGGTTCTTTATTATAATTTTATTTAATCCCTTATAATCTATATATAGTTATAGGCTTCTATCCTTCTTAGGTATAAATAGCACTAGTGCTCCCGCAGAGCTAGTTAAGTAGCGTATATAGCCTGCTACCTCTATATCCTAGATATACTTAGTAAGCGTTTATAACTACTCTGCTAATATAGGGTATATAGATCTATACGGGGATTCCTTATTAGGTTTTAGTTTAATATAGTATACTACTCCCTTTAGCCTTAAAACTTTCTTTATATTCTCCTTATTAAAGATATTAATAAAGTCTTAAAGTTCCCTAGGAATCTTCTTTTCCTACTTATTATCTAGCGAATCTTTACTTAAGGACTCTATATCCTTCTTATTAGGGTTTATAGCACTTATTAGGTATATAATATAGGCCTATTAGCTATTCTCTATAATCTCTTAGATAATCGCCTCTAGCCTAGCGAGCAAGAGGGGTTTATATAACTAGATATATATATAGGTATTTATATAGATGCCTTCCTATCCTATTAGGTTATTAGATAGAAGGATATCTCCTGCTCCTTTAGGGCGAGGGCTTATAACGAAAGCCTAGTAAATCTTCTATAGATAACCCCGACTATTTATAAGGAAGAATATAAGCTAGTAGACCTTGCCTATAGGCATAGGCCTTCCCTAGAAATCTACTAATTCAGGGGCTATAATACTAATAGCCTCCTTTAGTTAGAGCCTCTTAAGCAGATCTTCTTATATAATATCTACTACTATATAGATATCTATATTAACCTCAAGTTTAACTTCGCTAGATACTCGGAGCGCTACTACCTATCCCTTAATAATCTATCCTACTAGAACTAAGGTGATTTCTAGTATAATACCCCTCGGGGTTATATCTACGCCTACTCGTTTCCCGAGTCTTTAGTATTAGTTATACTAGGTATTATAATTATGCTTATCCTACCCCGTCTTAGGTTTAGGTTCTAATTACTACTTATTAGCTATATATAAGTTTTAGTATAGTTAGGGGAGATATAGCTATACTTCTTATAGTTATAATATTAGGGTTCCTAAGAGTTAGTAGATATACTACTAGCGCTAGGCGTTATATAAGCATCTGCTAAGCGGTTATTCTAGGATAGGGTCTCTAGGTAGCGATCCCTTAAGTCTATTAACCTAGGGGGTTACGAGCTGCTCTTATAAGGGCAGTCTAGAGAGCCTAAGTATAGTCGCTTATATAACTCAGAATAGCTAGCAGACGTTCCCCCGCGTCTCCCTTCCGTGATCTCCTATAATCTCTATATATATAGGGTAATAATATATATATTAGTATAGTTAATATCCTGCTTAAAGAGTTTATCCTTTAGGGTTCTAATAAGGCCCTAAAGGAAAGCGTGCGCCTTTATATTACCTATACTCAGCTTGCTAAGTACTTAGTTCATAGACTCCTATTAAGCCTAATATATAATTAGTTTCTTATTATCCTTCTAATAGCACTATCTTAAAGTATTATAATAGTTCTATTCTTAGAGCTCGGGTGCAATATACTACCCTCTTATAAAGATTCTAAATTCTTCTTATTTAGGGTCTATCTAGTTCCCTAACTTATCTATAAGCATTTGCTAATAATTCCGCTATTCTATTTATAGGGTATGCTCTATTATACTTAAAGCCTACTAGATATAGTAGTTATTAGAGCAGCTAGGGTGGTACTTATAAGCCTCTTTAACTATAATAAGCTAATCTTCTCTTATTATACTAATAGATTTACTAATAAGGCACTCTATATTATAATTCAGGTGTTTTTTATAAACCTTAGGCGATCGCTTAGTAGGAGCTCGGTTGCTGAATATAATAGCAATTAGCTTCTATTAGTTAGCTATTATAGTTATAATCTATTATATTAGGTACTAAACTATACTATGCTTCTATAAGAGTATATTAGATACTACCTAAGTAGATATATTAGTCTTAACCCTGGATTCTAATACTAGGTTATAGTATATTAGTATTAGGGCTTTAGTAGATATTCTCTAAAATATCTCAAATATAGTCTATATCTCCCCTATCTAAGCGAAGGCTCCTGACTTTATGCTATTCTAGCTTCCCTTAAGTATACTATTTATAGGGGCTATAATCTAGGAATATCTTATAATAAACTTATAGTAGAAGTTATAAAAGCTAAGGAATACTTAGATATCTCTAAAAGTCTTTAGTACTAGCTATTTAATAACTACTTAGACTCTATCTAGGTCTATCCTAATATTATCTTAAGTAATATAGAACCCTAGAAAGTCTACTTCTATCTAGTAGAAGTTATACTTCTTTAGTTTTATAAATAGCTTAGTAGCCCTTAGCTAGCATAGGATAGTATAGAGGTCCTTAGTATGCTATTACCTTATATCTCAGTAGATTAGAATATTATCTAGGTATATAATATAATACGTATTTAAAAGGTTAGTAAGTATTTAATAAATATATACCTAAAAGGTTACTAGGGTATTTATAAGCTTAATAGTATTAGAGTATACTTAAAGTACCTATATCGCATTCTAAATACTATTTTCTACCTATCTGCTTTATTAATTCTAATTTAGTAGTATACTATGCTTAAGTGAATCTTAGAAATAAACCTCGCTCTAGTAAGTCTATCTAGAAGCTTGCTAATTAGTAGTAGAGGATAATAGTGTTTTACTATAATTTTATTTCATCCTCTATAGTCTATATATAATCGCAAGCTTCTATCCTTCTTAGGTATAAATAGCACTACTACTCCTATAAAGCTAGTTAAGTAGCATATATAGCCTACTGCCTCTATATCCTAAATATACTTAGCGAGCGTTTATAACTGCTCTATTAATATAGGGTATATAGGTTTATATAGGGGTTCCTTACTAGGCTTTAGTTTAATATAGTATACTACTCCCTTTAGCCTTAGAACTTTCTTTATATTCTCCTTATTAAAAACGTTAGTAAAGTCTTAAAGTTCCCTAGGAATCTTCTTCTCCTGCTTATTATCTAGCGAATCTTCGCCTAAGGTTTCTATATCCTTCTTATTAGGGCTTATAGCGCTTATTAGATATATAATATAAGCCTATTAGCTATTCTCTATAATCTCTTAGATAATTACCTCTAGCCTAGCGAGCGAGAGGGGTTTATATAACTAAGTATATATATAGGTATCTATATAAAGACCTTCCTATCCTATTAAGTTATTAGATAGAAGGATATCTCCTGCTCCTTTAGGGTAAGGGTTTATAATAAAAGCCTAGCAAATCTTCTATAAGTAACTCTAACTACCTATAAGGAAGAATATAAGCTAGTAGATCTTACCTATAGGTATAGGCCTTCCCTAGAGATCTACTAATTTAGGGGTTATAATAATAGTAGCCTCCTTTAGTTAGAGTCTCTTAATAAGATTATCTTATATAATATCTACTATTATATAGATATCTATATTAACCTCTAGTTTAACTTTACTAGATACTTAGAGCGCTAATACCTATCCCTTAATAGTCTATCCTACTAGAACTAAAGTGATTTCTAGCGTAGTATCCCTTGGGGTTATATCTATGCTTATATATTTCCTAAGTCTTTAGTATTAGTTATACTAGGTATTATAATTAGACTTATCCTGCCCTACCTTAGGTTTAGGATCTAGTTGCTGCCTATTAGCTATATATAGGTTTTTAGTATAATTAGGGGAGATATAGCTATACTTCTTAGAGTTATAATATTAGAATCCCTAGGGGTTAGAGGGCATACTAGTAGCGCTAGGTATTACGTAGGTATCTGCTAAGTAGTTATTCTAGTATAGGGTCTCTAGGTAGCAATCCCTTAAGTCTATTAACCTAGGGGGCTATAAGCTACTCTTATAAGGGTAATCTAGAGAGCTTAAATATAGTTACTTATATAACTTAGAATAGCTAGTAGATATTCCTATATATCTCCCTTCTATAATCTCCTATAATCTCTATATATATAGGGTAATAGTATATATATTAGTATAGTTACTATCCTGCTTAAAGAGTTTCCTTTAGGGTCCTAATAAGGCCCTAAAAGAAGGCGTGCGCCTTTATATTACCTATGCTTAGCTTGCTAAGTGCTTAGTTAATAGACTCCTATTAAGCCTAATATATAATTAGTTTCTTATTATCCTTCTAATAGCACTATCTTAAAATATTATAATAGTTCTACTCTTAGAGCTTGGGTATAATATGCTACCCTCTTATAAAAATTCTAAAGTCTTCTTATTTAGGGTTAACCTAATTCCCTAACTTATCTATGAGTATTTACTAATAATTCTGCTATTCTATTTATAAGGTATGCTCTATTATACTAAAAGCCTACTAGATATACTAGCTATTAGAGCAGCTAGGGTAGTGCTTATAAACCTCTTTAACTATAATAGGCTAATTCTCTCTTATTATACTAGTAGATTTGCTAGTAAGGCGCGCTATATTATAATTTAGGGGTTTTTTATAAACCTTAAGTAACCGCTTAGCAAGAGCTTAGTTGCTTGATATAGTAGTAATTAGCTTATACTAGTTAGCTATTATAGTTATAATCTATTATATTAGCACTTAGCTATTTTCTTTATTTAGCCCTCTAGCTTAGGCTAGCCTAATAGCTATAGCTATAGATATCTAGCTTATTAGCCTATCTACTATAAAAGAAGGGGTCTTATATTCCCTATTTTCCTATATATGCTTATTATCTAAGTAGCAAGTATGTAGCATAAGCAGCCTATCCTCTTTGGGGCCCCTAGCTTTATTTAAAGTATAGCATCTTACTTCGCCTTATTAGCTCCCGTTATCCTCTAACTACTCGCTAGGGTTAACTTCCTTATATAGGTTCGCGCAGGCTAGCTTCTTCTATATAGCCTCAGGTCTTATACCTACGCGCTATTAGCTTCTATATAGCATCGGGTCTTATACCTATATGCTAGCGGGCTAGTTTATATCCAGGCCTTCAGGTTTTTTACCTAGTTACTATAGCTTCCGCCTAGCTTCAGGCTTTTCCCTATAGCTAGCAGGCTTTACCTACTGATTCCTAAGGACTTAGTAGTAGTTTACTTATCTTCTAATTTATATAGCTTAAAAACGCTATGCTCTGCGATCTATAAACCTCTCCTAATAGGGATAGCTATAATAGCTTTAATACTTATGCAGGGGCTACCCAGGCCTACTAAGGGCCTAGCAACCTACTAGCAGAAATAGTACTAGTTAGTAGGGTAGCGCTTCTTATATTACTTTTTATACTATAGATCGGCCTAGTAGTTAGCTTTATAGTAGCCTAGCTTGCTAGACTTCAGGCAAGCGCTACCCGGGGTATTAGGGCTGCTATAATCAAAACGAGCCCTTTTTAGGGCTAGCTTAGCAGTAGCTACTCGCGCTGAGGGCTCTGCGAGTCCTTCGTAGCTATACCGCTCTAGGTATATATCCTATAGCCGCTCTATAGCAGTAGCTATAGTACGTAGCTGCTATATATAGAATTTCTAGTATTTAAGGCCCTGCTAAAGCGAGAGTAGAAGCTAGAAGTAAAAAGAAAGGGCTTAGGCCTAGCACTCTTTAAAGTCTAGGGTTCTAAGGGCTTAATAGATTACTAACTACTTAGTAAAAAACTAGAGAGGTTATTAGCTAGGTTCTTACTAAAGGTTATTAAAGAGGCTATATAGCTAGCGTTCCTATAGTCTAGGGTTAATATGCTCTTAGCGAATAAAAATAGAGAAGTTAGCCTATATTAGATTAGTAAAGCTAGCGTAGTAATAGCGCTATTATATTTATAGCTTCGTAGTTACCCTTATAAGTGCTTACTTGATCTTCTATAGCTTAGAGGCTCTAAGCTAGAGGGTATTACTATCTTCTATTGCTATTAGATAATTATAGATTTAGGCTAGCTTACTATCTTCAGCAAGGGTCTTATAAGGATATACTAGAGGGCGTTTATATTCATAGGCCTATGTCTCAGCCTTAGGGACTAGCATAGGGTGCGCAGATAGGGCCTGAATAAGCGTATCGTTTTAGTCGGCTTAGCGCTGAATAGTTGCAATAAGTTTAGCAATAAGGGCTGCATCGGGTCCTGTAGTCGTTGCTAGAGGGGTTTTAGAAGCAAAATTTTCACTTAGCTCATCGGGTATAGAGGCGGAGGCGCTAGCGACGCCTCGGCAGCCCGATCTCAATCTGCTGCTCATTCTAGAGCTAGCTGCCTATATAATTAAGTAGAACTTATCTAATTATAAGGTTAGAGCCTACAAAAGGCTAGGCTAGGGAAGGAAAGAGTAGTAGTAATATAGGGGTTAGTTATATTATAGAAGATAAGTTAGCCCTTCTAGCTACTTGTGCGTATAGAGCCCTTTTTAGGGCTCGGCTCAGCTCGGCTAACTAATGCAGTTAACCTTCAGCGGAGGCCTAGCGCTGGTTCAGCGCCGGCTCGGCGCTGTAATCCTAATCTTCGGCGCTGTAATCCTAATCCCTTACACCTTCCTAAAGTAAAGTAGAAGCAAAAGAATTATAAAGATATTGAGGGGCTAAGAGCTATAGTTAGATTAAACTAAGAGTAGAAGCATCTAAAGGGTAGGTCTAGTATTACTATATTACTTTTACTTACTTCTTCTAAGGTCCTTCTTTTCTAGCTTTTAATAAGTACTTATTAACACCTTGCTATGAGGGTACTATATTACTACCTTTAGGGGCCCTAGACGTAACTATTAGAACTCTATTAAATAGAAGGGCTATAGCGAACTAGATAATTCATAGGAGCTATAACGTAATATATCTATAGATTTATAAAATCATTATAAAACGGAATTATAAGCTAAAATATTATAATCTCTATATAACCTAACTAATAACTTAATAGGGGACTAGTAAATAGGTATAAATAGGGTATACTAGCTGACTATCTTAATTTACTAGCCTAAAGGCCCCTAATAAGGCGAAAAGATATATAAGAAATACCTAAAGGTAACTAAATACTACCTAGAGATTATTAGGAGCCTACTAGGGGCGCTCTTAAAGAATTTAAATCAACTTAGTATTAGCGCTATCCTCCTCAAGATCGTAGTTCTAAAATAAGTTAAATAAATTAATTAGGTAAGTATTAGTAAGGTATTAGTAGGGATTAAATAAACTTATAACTTTAATATAGGAGTCATTTAAACCCTTAGCGCGCTTAGCCTATAACTCTTATACTACTAGCTACTTTTATGCTAGCTACTCAATTTCTATATAGTAATAAGTAGTCTTTATATACTACTTATATAATAACTTAGTCTACTTTTTTGCCTCCATAGTAAGGCGCTTCTAATACCTAGTAGCCATCTCTAAAGTAGATACCTACTACTCCTCTATTAGGGTAGAGAGTTTATTATCTTTAGCTTTATACTTCTTAAGCGTTATACTAATCTTATTCTTCTTAGCTTAGAGAGCTTTCTTAACTATAAGCTAGGTAATAAGGATCTCTGTTGGAAGCCCAGTCGGCGGTTCGTCGCCGACCCGACCGGCGCCACGTCGGGCCGATGGGATCCACCTATCGCGCCGATCCGACTAATAGGAAGGCTAGGACCCCATACGCAAGGACTGCCCATATAGCCGCCGTAACCACCAAACCCACGATAGTTAGAAAGAACGAATAACTATAGTATTATAGAAGAACCCTATCTTTCTAGTACTATTACCTGCGCAGGATAGTTATCCGATACTAATTAGTAGTTAACTTAACTATTA